>JBAJNP010003513.1:0-39182 GCA_036877545.1 Yasuhikotakia modesta
CACACTGCACACACTCCTCACACTGCACACACTCCAAACACTACACACACTCCTCACACTGCACACACTCCTCACACTGCACACACTCCAAACACTCTTTTATGAAGAACTGATCGGACAACCCCTCTGACCTGTCTCTCCAGATCGTCCTGGAGATCTTTCCAGCGTCGCTCCTTCAGTTGCCTCTCCTCCAGCTCTCTCTGGCAGCGCTCCACCTCCTGTCTCTGCCTCTTCTCCTGCGCCTCACGAGCTGCTTGCTCCTGCCGCTGCCTCTCCTCCTCCTGCTGTCTCTGGAGCTCCTCAGCCCTGAGTCTGAGGTCCACGGAGAAGATGATGTATAGTTCATAAAGTCACACATAACCATAACAAAGACCCTGGTGATCCTGCAGAACATCTGTACCTCTCCTCCTCCAGTCGTTGCTTCTCCTCCTGCTCCTTCTGAACTCTGGCCAGGCGTCGTCTCTCCGCCAGCAGTCTGGAGGCCTCCTCAGCATCAGTGGTACCTGCTTTTCCACTGGGAGTCACTGGAGACTCTGAAACACATGGACGGATTTTTGTGCCGATCCCGTTTTTGGAGTATTTTAAGTGTTAGATTTTATCAAGGGAATTTTCCTAATAGGAATTTCCATTACCTGCATTGTGTTCCTTGCTTGTGGACTTTGGGATTCTCTCAGTTTTGGAGATCTTTCTCTCCAGAGTGCTGGAGCCTTTAGCCTCCACAGACCCTTTCTCCTCCACCTCCAACGTCTTGCTCTCTTTGCATGGAGTGGTGGCTCTGTGTCTCATTGGTGAAGGTGGGTACTGACCCGGGGAGGCCGGGGACTGGATACGACTCTTACATGACCTTGATCTGAATTAGAGTGTAAATTCCAAATGTAGTCTCAAAGTGAATCTGAATTCACATTTATTTTAAATCACAAATAAAAGCTGGCTTATATAATATAACACAAATGAAAAACCTTTTCGGGGTGCTGGGGTTCCTGCGAATGGAGGAACTTCTGGTGGGTGTTGTTGGAGACTCAAGTGTTTTCATGTCAGCAAAGGTTTGTGTGATGCTTTTATCAGGTTTCTCAGCCTAAATACCCAAACAGAGAACAGATTTAGATCATTCTTAATTAACTACAGTTACATTGTATATGTGTCTATCTTCTGTAGAAGGTGTGGGACCATAAAATGTTCATCCAATCATAGGATGTCCTGCATGCCTGTTGGGCTATATTTGCATATTTCTGTGCACTATTGTTGGAGGCGTGGCTTTGGAGAGCCTAGCCTGCTTATGTTCTTATGCTTTTAAAGCCTCTCTGAAACTGCCTAGACTAATCAATGTACCACAGATAAACAGAATATCACATGTCTGATATATCTGTTCACGGACACCCCAGTTGGACCCTCAGTGGCCTCTGCTGCCATAGGCTATAAATCTACTCCTAGTAGTTGCTAGGAGACCGGTTCCTCAGTACTGTGCACTAACTATATATATATATATATATATCTGAGCTATCTGACAAAATTGTTATTGACAAGAATCTTCATCACATCCATGCAGACCAGACCTGAGGGGTCTTCGGAGTTGTGGCTGATCCTGCTGTATCATCCAGGGGTCCACAGAATGATGCGCTAACCTTCTTCTGCTCAGCTCTACCCGGAGAAGCTCTGTACGGAGACCTGTGAGGGCTGGACGAGGCTAATCGAGAACAAAGACAAAAGACTGAGGGGTCGGAGGTCACAGGAAGACAAAGGATCAAATAGGGGCGGGGCAGAAATCGAAATGAGTTAAATTGTGAGACTTAATGCAAAGACACTTGCCTCTTTCTGTCATATTGGGTAAAGTAGCAGAGGAAGATGAGAAATTCCTGCTCAGGGATGAGTCTGGAGATGAGTCCAGAATTATAAAATCTTCCACTGCAGGGAAATGCATTATGGCAGTTTCCAGGGGGAAATAAAAAGAAACACAGTAACAACAAAGGACACAGGAACAAGCATTTAGACAAGATGGAAGATATTCAGATACGCTACAAAACATAATTTAAGCTTTGTTTTGTTACCTTTTCTCTTTTAGTAAAACATATCTAAACATCTTTCTAAAAGACACAGAAAAATGTTTTTCTCTTCAAATGTTTGCAGGRCAAGTCTTGTTTTCARATAAATCAGTTTTTAGAAAGTTTATGCTTAGCCATTGGGGCCTTAAAACTGCATTTAAATTAAGTTTATTTTTATTTTTCTTAAGCAGATTTCCCTGAAAACAAGATAATTAAAGATAAAGATTCCTTGTAAGAATTAAGAATGTCTTGTAAGGTTGCTGTAAGATATTTCAATAATACACAAGACTAAAAATGATTCTATTTTGTGTGCAAGTACTTTTTGAAAGTGAACGCCCGAGGTTTGTTCCTGATTATTTATTAGTGCACACTTGAATATTATTATTTTCAGTGATCAAAGTCACACTGTTAAAGTTACACTGCTAGTTTGCTAAACCGGGCCTGCATATCAAATCACATCACAGATGAGACCCCTGTGTATTCCTTGCGGGGTCTAACGCAGCTCCAGGCTCATCCGGATTACAGATCCCCCCTGATGTGGATCCGGACCCCTTACTGGGATTAAAAAATATGACAGATTCCCCAGATGATAAATGTAACTCTGCGTTCTGTTATTAGAATCCAAAATCCACTTATATTCTTATCAACATATAAAAGCAACTGTATGAATGTAAAACTTTGCAACAAACATACAGATTCTTGTGTTGGGAAACAAAGTGACACCCTGTTATGTTGTAAAACTGTTTAGCGCTAACGGTTAATGACATCACAGATTTACCAGATATTTTGGTATTGATGTATGAATGGCACATTACCAGTAAAAAGTGAGCGACATATTTACAGGTAAAATAATTTTGGTAATGTACTGGTAAATAATAAAGAATAATATCAGGAATCAATAACATCTGTACAATAATCTCTGCACAATTTAATTTCTATAGTGTTTGTCAGTTCCTAAGTTTGATAATCAGCAATATTGTTTATACAAATACAACAAATAACCCTAATTCTAAAAATCACCATACAAACAAGAAGCAAGCAATAAACCAGATGAATCCTGCAATGAGAAACAGCTTTAAAGAGGGAAGTATACATGACAAACTCCAGTACACAAGCACTGCATGCAAAACATCACATCATCATCATCATCACTGCAACTAAATCATTAGGGAAGTGAGGGGTGACAACACACAAAGCAACAGGAAGTCAATACCGTGTTTTGATTGGCTGGCTGATGGGCGAGCAGCAGGGTCATTGGTTAATGAAGCAGAAGCAGTAGGAGAGGGCGGGGCTATCTTAGGATCACCTGTATGACACATGACAGGTGTGCATGAGCTTGACACAATGTATTTCACAGAATCACCGTAAACAACAGGCAAAAAATTGTGTCCCTGTGAAATACAGATTCCCGCAGTCAGCAGATTTTGTGATGTTTCAAGCAGGGCATTGATAAATGAAGCAGTTTTGCTAACAGAAGCCGGCTGGTAACATGAGCCTCTGTGAAATGAAATAACCTGGAGCACAGCATGCAGTCGATGACTGAGATCTTCTCTGGTTTTCAGACAGACTAATGTTCTTCAAGGGCGACCAATAAATGGATTTTTAATATACGCCCTTATCTGTGCTACCATAACATCTTTTCTACCAGATATTTTTACATTTATGCATTTTATCCAAAGCGACTTACAGTCAAGCTATATATTGTACAAATTAAAGTCAAGCTTGCATTTAAGTTTTATTTGTTTAATTTTTCCTGGGAATAAAACCACAGTCTTTCAACTGAGCTCTTTCAATATATATTATCAATTTCATCTGGTAAGCGTCTGTAACAGGACAGGTTTAGTTACTGTTCATTTTTGGACAGTGCCCAGTAAATTATTAATGCGGTTATGAATGCACCACAGAATCTGTGGATCTGTCCCAAAAGCGCAAATCATCTTCTTAAGTCTCTCTGCTTCTTGGGAGGAAGGTTATAAACCTTGAAAATCTATAGGAAAATCTTATGAAACTGCATGGTGTTGTGAGAACGCAACATTGACACAGCAGAAAAACTCCAGCGACGCAGTTTAGCATGCTGTGCGAAGCCACGGTGACAGGACAATTTATGCTGTTTGGTTCAAGCTAAAGCAGCTCAAATTGCTCCCCCCCCGCTCCAGGCAATTTATGTTTTGATAACAATCTGTCAGTTTTAACCTTGAGACCCTGCAGCTGGGGCGACACATTTAGCTGCCCACCCGAGTCAGGCTGTTATTAGCACCGGAGCGACGCTTTTGTGACACTGCAGCGGCCACAAGGAGTGGCCACAACATCTATCACAGCTTGTGAGAGCATCTGCTTTCAATCACGTATTTCTCTTGCCCCGCTGCTGCTGCTTCTGTCAATATCTGTCCTGTTCCTTAAACAAAAGGGCTGCAATGCAGTTTTCACACCCTACAGGTTTTTCTCCATGTCCTCTAGCCTCTGAGAGTTCACACAAAAGACCCTCACACCCCACAAGCATCTCTGTTCCTAAGTAACTCACCCTCGCAGACTCCAGGGGGTCCGCCCCAGGTCCAGCGTTTGGGCCTCTGGTCCGCCTGCAGGTTGCGTTCCACGGAGCGTCGCATCAGAGCCTCCAGTCGCTCCTGTTCATTGCGTTCCGAAACAGGGAAGAAAAGAGACTCTTTGACCGAGCTGTTGCTACGGCGGCGGAAGGATGGGGATGAAGCTGGCTCCTCCATGGCGACCACCTCGCCCATCCCGTCTCTGACTCCCTCTCTCTCTGTTTTCCTATTTCTTCTAGTGAGTAAGAGGGCCTTCCTATCTGTTTCTTTCTCCCTCTCGCCTCACCCTCTCTGTGCACTTAGTGACTCTCTCTCTCTCTCTCTCTCTCTCTCTCTCTCTCTCTCTCACTCTTTTTCCCAGGTGACTCTGTGTCTAAGAGGATACAGCCAGACAGAGGGGAGAACAGACCCACATAACTCCGCCCACACCCCTCCCAACAGCTGACACATGGGTGAGTATTATAATGACACAGGTTGCATCAGTGAGATCAGGAAGCCCCTACGAATCACCCCTTTCCATTTCCTCTCTCCATCCCCCACCGTTTTTCTCCTTCATTCTCCTCTCCCTCCCTCCTCCAGCTGAAACAGGATCCGTGTTTTCACTCTGACATAATCTGGATTGATTCCAGATAAATACATTTAACCCTTTAAATCACACAGCATTGATGTTTACAAATGAAAATTACTCAGTTTCCCAGAATGCATTACAACAACATGAACAAATAAATGTGTAAACGCACAATTTTACTGACTGGCCAGTTGTGTCATTCATATATATTTCTATAATTCCAACAAAACAGTTATTTAGACCATATTTACAGTTTTAATATTTACAAATATCTATGAAGCACCTTTTCAAAAAGCTCAAAGACACTTAACAATTACTGTACAACAATTTACAATCAGTATAATAAAAACAAGACTAGACTTTTAGGACAGACTGAAACACATTTGTTTTCACTGCAGGTACAGAAGAGGCAGAATTCATTTCAATCTAAGCACCAGCCAAGAACAGAGTCATCTAAGGTACAGCCAGACATTTTAAAGGCAGCATTAACAGACAGCCTGAATCAAGAATATTGCACATAACAGACTCAGAATCAGCACAACACCCTGCACACAAAACACTCATCATTCCTGAACTCTGTGTTCCTGTAGCTTAACTGGTAGAGCTCAAACGTTAGTTGGTTCCTATAGAACCATCATACAACACAGAGCTTGAATTCACAGTAATGCATAAATGTTATGTAACTCCAGTAGGCATCTTAAAGGAAAAGGTCACTCAAATTAAAATGAAAATTCACTTAATTAATTCACTTAAATTAATTCACAAACGAAACTAATTCAATTTAATTAGCCTCCAAACCTGTATGACCTTTTTTTCTGTGGAACCCAAAAAAGATATTTTGAAAAATGTCTCTGTAGTTTTGTGTCCATACATTGAAGTCAATGGATGCCACTTTTGTTTGGTTACTAACACACTTCAAAATATTCACAATTCTAAATCTTTTTTTGTGTTTCTCAGAAGCAAAAGAAGTCATACAGGTGTAGAATGACATGCTTTTTTGGGGGGAAAACTATCCCTTTAATTTCAGTATTTTGCATGATTTCCTTTTGGCTTCCTCAGACACACTCTTACTATGACACACTGTGTCTGTGAAGGGTAATTTGATTTGTACATGTTAGTCCAGAATGGATATCGGGAATAGTGAGGTCATACAAACACCCCAGAGAGAGTGACCAATCTTTACAGCCTCTGAATGAGGGGGGAGGATCGTTTTCAATCAATATAAGCAAAGACTTTTCCTTCCTGTTAAGCTCAATGTCATAAAGGCAGGAACTCTACAAGGTTAGACTCCGCAAAATTCCACATGTGTACATACATGTTTGCATTTGGCAGATGCATTTATCCAAAGAACCTTAAAGCTTTAACTTGTTTCAGAATACAGTCTTTGGGAACCAAACCCCAGACTTTGGTGTTGTTAGCACCATGTTTTAAGGTCAATGCATTAAGCACTGCTTAAAATTTCGTCGGTGACCCCTGACCTTCTCCTCCTGCCCGCGCTGCCTCCTTTTCTCCTCCACGGCGGAGCGACGGAGCGTCTCTTTCTGCCTCTGCTCCTCCAGACGCCGGCCTCGCTGCTCCAGCGACCGAACGTACTGCTGCTGGGATCTCTGCTGTTTCTCCCTGAGAGCTTGTTCACGCACAGCTGCAGAGACACAGTGATAAACATACATGAGTCTATAGACTGATACTGAGGACCAAGCCTATCTGTCTATTACTGCTGACATTACTGATTTTGCTATGCTAAGCACTTAGGAAGTCTTGCCCTGTTTACTTGCCATTGGATTTAGTGATATATGGACCTGCATTTTGTTGCCCTTTCCATTAATTTATCCTGCAGGAAGTGTCGGGATTTTTTTTAGGGATTAAACTTGGTTTTAACGCAGGCGATGTTTGGAACAGCTCACCTTGGTTCCTGTCTTTTTCATCCCTCCTTTCTTTGGCCAATCGAATCCTGTCCTTTTTGGAACCGCCATCTTGGAAAAATAAACACAATTTTTGCATTTATATAAGCAGGCATAAAAATATGCACAGATTGTGAATGGGACCAAATGTAGATGTAAATCAATGGTTTTAAATATGTAATTGTATGCAAACTGATTCAAAAATGCTTGAGGGGACACAAACCCGAGTTTTTGCACCCGGGTTTGGAGCACAGCTGTCAGTTCCTCACAAATCTACATCTTAAGAGTGTTTAATGTAACAGCAGGTTATGTGTGGTAAATACATGCATGTACAGTATATGAATATTAACATACATGCAGAATCTTTAAAACAACACATTTTACAAATGGAAACATTTAAATACATCATGATAGTATAGTTTATAACAAAAAATAATAATGTTTATAACAAAAAAATAATGTTTGCAAAGAATCATTTTGATATGAGCTGATATTTTATGATGTCATGAAATAGTATCGATTTTTAATTTTAATATTGAACTATTACTTCTCTGTTAAAGGAACACATTTTGGCACCTGCACAGGTCAGTCTTAGGGTATCCATCCTCCTGTCACCTCAGCAGCCTGTTTCCATGACAACGGCTTAAGATGCTGGCTTTTGGCATTTGACATTCAGATGAAAAAATCACAGAGAAAGAAAACGTACCTGCCGGGTTTTCCACGACTGTTGCCATCTCCAGTTTCAGCGTAAATGTATTCAGATGCAAGTCAACATCCAGGTAACATCCCGGCTCCACGACACACGTGTCTCTTTAGGATCGACCCGATTGTGTTTGACACATTAAAACGTGACGAAGAGCAAAACCTCTGCTACCCAAATGTCCTCTTCACGAACCAACAGTGAGTCCAGGACCACAGAGCTCAGGGTCCGAAAAAAACACAACGCGCTCGACCAATCGCGACGTGCGAAACGCAGGCGCGCGTCAGCGATGCACCCACGAGCGATGCATTACGTCATACTGTATACAGTTCTATATATGGAAACAGTGGCGCTCCGCACGTGATGACATTTTATCATTTACACTATAGACATCAAACTAAATGAATATTGCATGGAAACATGTAGTCATAGCCTGGCTTATGTCAAAGTTGCATGTACAAAAACAATTCTATGTTGACAAGATGTAATTTTACTGTATAATTAACCAATAAGGCAAAGCATTGTGATGCTGCATTACATAATTTACAGTATGATTTGGCCCATAATATATACACAACTTCATATGCACAGTGTGCAAAGATTCACATTCAAGCCCCAGTCCTTTTTGAATTACTGAATTCTTGCAGTCATAGATATGGGATTAATTTGCTAAAGCACATTAGCTGCTTATTTAAAATACTGCTATTGGGTAGCTTTCAGTGTTTAAGCCAAAGATGACATGCTATGAAGGACCTGTGGGCTTTTCTTCACACCACATTTCCCTAAATCCTGCGCTGACATCTGCATGCAGCATGCAGACACGTGCTATATGCTGTGTTTGTTTTTCACACTGCCATACACGTGAAAAGGGGACTAAAACACACAATGAGTAATACCACCAAGCCTCTGTCCCGACACACACACACACACACTTCTAACAAGTTCATTTTTAACTGCTGCAAAACAACCTTACAGGGAAAATTAAGGTTAATAACCTGTAAACAGCTACTAATAAAACAGAACAACAAAATAAATGACTATTAAAAAAAATTAAGTAAAAATCCGGAGAAAAATTCAGTTTTTTATCCGTTTCCATTTTAGTCAGTGACAGAACACCGAATACAAAATTTTAAATTGTGGTTTTAAATGTTCGATTTTATTTCAAAAATCACAGGTTTCTGATCAAAAGCAACAGGACAAAAAGCAACCATTATTATTAGCCGATCAAAACAACACACTTAAAATTAATAGTTTAAGTTTTTAAACTGCTACACATTTTCCAAAAGACCAATTAACCAAGAACACAACCCATAAGCTCTCAGAAGTTTTGCATCATTTTGCGTATTTGCATACAAAAATAATCTTTCTGGTTATTTGTTTTTGAGCTATAATTATAGAAATTAAAAAAAATTCTGGTAAAGTCACTGATTAGTAAAACAAGGAGCTAACCAGAAACAGGCATTAGGAGCAATAAACACATTGGCTAATGCATTATTGTGTGCTCGGTAAATTATAGGAAATTTGAAAAAACATTCAGAAAGATGGAGGCATTTTAAAGGTGTCGCTTTATCCGCCCTTATAGAGCTTTCGAACATTTCTATTAGGATACAGACTGCAGACCAAATATAAAATTGGTTCTTTTTATTGCGAATCCAGAGATTCTGTATTTGTAGCTAAATTCCACTTGATGTGAAATCAATATAAATACATTAAAAGATAAAATGGATTAAAGGTGACGATGCAGCCATGTTGTTAGTCGCAGAAACCTAAACCGTGACCCCTGTGTACAAGTTGTGGGAGGGGTGGCTTCGGGGGGGAATACGAGGACTCTGTCGTTGCCACTTCCCAGCTTCTTGTTAGATCTGGAGAAAGGATGGAGCATTGTCATGACAACAGGCATCATGGCAACCATCATTTGCACTGATAGTTAATTTGTCTTATTGCTTCTCAACAGAATAAAATGAGGCTCGAGGTACAAGAAAAAAAACACCCAAACAAAGCATTAGAAAGATATTGGATGGCCATAACAGATCCAATCCCCTCCCCCAGAACCGCCATTAGAAACTGAGAAATCTGAGTGCTTACATCATCAATGTCCTCATCATCATCACCAATGTCATCAAACTGAATCTCGTCATCATCGCCAGGCCCGAAGGTATCGGTCTCATTGATTTTGGCTGCAAGACCACAACAGTAAGAGTTTAAAATGACAGGACATTTAACTCCGTACGGCAAAAACTCCCACATCTTGGAAGTCAGGAATTCTGTCTAGCACAGATGTTTCTCAGATAAGGATCTAATATACAGACCGTGTTCTGGAAGCTCTCCATAGGCTTTCAGACTCCGAGCCTCATCCGCATTATACTTCAAAATGACATCAGCTTTGTTATCCTGACAAAACAGTTAAGGATTTAATTTCAGATATTCACTCTTTATATCATTACAATAGAAAACAACAGCACAGAATACATTTTAACGTTAAAAGGAAAAACAGTCATTTGTAATTTACTAATATTTAACAAACAAACCTGATAATCCCTTAATCCAATGAGTATAATGTCTGATGTGTTTATCCAAACCTAAACAACAAACGGGCAGAAAGTGTTAAAATAAAATCATCTCAATTCACAAAAAAGTTAAAAGGCCTGTATTTTAGTTCAGAACATTTCTCTGCACTATAGTGAAATAGTAAAAAATAGTCATAGATTAATAACATAACTAATATGATCAGATGAAACCAACCGATTGGTTTCCTTCTATTAGTCATTTTACTTAGATCCACTATCCAGCATGTTTACATATTAATTACAAATTAGTAAACAGACTGGAGCTGTGAAACGCACCTTTTTCCGGAGTTTTCCTCGAATGTGACACAGCCGTTTGACTCCATCAAAGCACATGGCCTCCAGTCTCCCATTTCCCAACATCTTAATGACCTGGGCATATTCTGAAAAACAGACCAAATGATACAATTAAAACTGATTATGTGTTTTATTACTACATGGTTAAAGTTTATTATGTTGTATTAAACTGAGTGTTGTAACGTACCCTGTCCATCCTCTTTAAACACCAGCTCTCTCTTCTCCGATTCGTTTTCATTCTTACCACGTCGCCGATTCTTTCCTCCCTTTCCTAAACACAAATAAAAACATCAGATACTCACAACATTTAAATTTGAATGGAATGACCATGAAAATGAACATGCAGAAACATCACCAACCTCTAAAATAAGAAATAAACCTGTCTGAACTAATTAAAACAGGTGGCTAGACTCAAGTGACATTAAACCAGCATTAAACTAGTATTTAAAAACATCAGCCTTAATCTTTAAGTAATTAAAGATTTGCAAGAGGTGACTAAGTCTAAAAGTTAGTCTTGTGCATAGTTGCCAAATGACTATAAGTGTTAAACAAAGCCTGTTAGACATAACATTGATGGCGTAAACATATAATATTTAATAAATATTCTTATTTAAACATATTTGAACCATTGGTTGGATTAACGGATTAAACATAAAGCCTTTCAAAAGAAATGATAGACTACACTAAATTTCACAATGTCCCATTATTGCTATCAAAGTAACTGCGCAACATATAACAGAGTGACGGACAACATCTTTTTCTACGAGGTTTATTTTATGTTTACAAATTTAAAAGAGACTGATCGTCTCTTTTTAAGCAGATTAATCTGTCAAAGGTGAAAATACTGACAATTCGCTGCGACACAGTCACGCTCACTTTACCTTGTTTGCTAAATCTGAAGCTAGCATCTCACATGACTGTCATTTAAAGAGGACCTTACCTTTGTTTTTCGGCATGTTCTTTACACCAAGTCGACAAGCCCCGTATAACGTTCAGAAACGACAGTGAATTATAACCATATATTCAATATTTTACTTCTCAAACGAGCAGATGTGCGGTGGGAAAAGCCGCTAGACAGAAAAGCTAACGACGGCGCATGCGCAGAACACCACATTCAACATCGCATAGCTTTATTTACAACAGAGGTACGTAGAAGCTGATAGCAACTCTAAATATTTATTAAAGGGCTTGAATAAACAATTTTTTTAACTGAGTTACATATTTTATTTGTTTATATTATATTTATATTAATTAAGACACTCTGCTCATTATTACTAAAGGTTACTTGTAGTTTGCCTGCTTTCCAGCAGATGTAGCTAAATTATTACTAAACCAACGTCATTTACAATAAAGACATTTGCAAAGACATTTTTGTAAAAAAAAAAGGCAAACCTTTATTTTCTACCTGTACAAAAAGAGAAAACGGGATAGCAGCTTGCTTATATGGACAGCAGCATTTTTCCAGCACTTTTCCGAAAGACAACCAAGATGAAAAGAAAGTGTTTAACATTTAAACAAGTTTAAACTCGCTGAGAAAAAAAAATGCAAACTGGCAGGGATTTAGAAGCAGTGGTTAAAAAAGAAAATTATTCAATCATGCTCATAACATTTCCATTAGCCAATACAGCATCTTGCCCATGCACATTTATAAAAAAATACATCAAGGCTGCATGTAGTCACTTATATAAAGTCACTACATATATCTCTGAGCAATTCAATACATTTCCACATACAACAGATCCACAGGTCAGCAGGTTTTAGGCGATAACAGCTGTATACATTTTTTTCTATGATGTATTGCATTTCACCTGAGTTCTCCGTTTGACATTCTGTGTCGCTCACAGGCCTTTTGTGCTTTGGACTGTGTTTAAAAGGTTAAACTGATGTTTGCAGCCATCATACAACCTTTAAAACATCAGTGACTGCTCTTATAGTCTCATATGAGTCTGCCAGGAAGGCTTTCTCTAATTGGTTGGTTAAGAACGACCATAAAACTAAGGTTTGTGGAAAAACACATAACTGCTATGGCTCAGTGAGACAACATATGTGTATAATGTAAGTGGCTTTCCAGATTTGGGATATTGAACAAGTGCAAACAAGTTACTTAGTTACTACAGAATAAAATAATATTCAGTGTTGAACTGAAATCTATAAAACTTACCTTATATAACATCCCCATATAACTGGAGCTTCAACTATGTGCAGACTAAATAAAACATTTGGGATTTTTTACATCATAAGTTTGCGGTCCAAAATGCCCCATCTTTCCTGACACGACCATTCTTTAGCTTTTTATAATGATTGATATACAGTATGTCAGCGGGTTTGTTCTCATGTATCATACTGTACACTCAGAAGTGTTCACCACACAAATACGGTCCACAGAATTCCCCTGATTCTTCAGCGCTTTGTGTTTGGAGGCAGCAGTGACTGTACTGGTGGCCCACGTAGTAACAAGTAGGAAGATTTTGATTGTCCACCAGGGGTCATCAGAGTCAGCGTTTGTCTCCAGGGCCTCGCTGAGTTTAGCCTGTGCCCCAAGCCAGAGGTTACGGGGTTGGAGGTGGCAGGTATGCGCTCATAAAGCGGTGGAGGTCAGTTTTTTCACTCCTCTGCGCTGAGCAAGAATAGAACAACCCACGGGTTCCAGCACTGGAGGAATATTTCTATTCAAGGCAGAGTAGGTGGCAGCCATCGCCTCCTATAGGGGAAACGTAACACTGAACTGACTTTGCAATAGTTTGACACAACAGATAAAACGCTACGTGCAAAATCACGTGCCAAAATTATGTCCATCATCTTGTACTTAATAAATCTTTATGCATGGACATACAATGACATTTTGAAGAGCAAACAGCAAACTTATGGTTTCTGTTATGGACACTATATAGCATTTAGGATTAAATTCAGGACCAAACCTTAACCAGATGTGGAGCGTCGTGTCTGTTAAGCTGGTATTTGGGCAGTTGCTCTTTGTGAACAATCCAGGGATGTCTTAACACCTGCGCAGCCGTCAGTCTCTGATGGGGGTCCACGTGTAACATCTTAGACACCAAGTCCTTCAAATAAAAAATATGTATAAATGTTTGCATGATGTCACATTCATTTCCTTCATTTCCTGTGGTTAAATGAAGGGGCGGTCAGACTCTTGCTCTTTGACATTCATATAAACAATTGGGGGAATTTTAGCATTGGGATTTCCCCAATATTGGAAATTGGGTCAGGAGTTATTTTCACACTTAATTACATTATCCAAACACAATTAAAACACTCCAATTCCAGTGAGAACACGGCTTGCAATCAAATATTTTTGTTTGACACTCACCTTGGCCTCGTTTGAAACTGAATTCCAGTATCCACCCGTGAGAGAAAACTTCCCACTGCCGATCCGAGCCAGAATCTCCTCTGGTGTGTCTTCTGGGCCGTTAGCAAATGGAGTGAATCTGAAAAAACAACTCTTGAGTCAAAATCTGGAACACCTTTCATAAATCTTCACAAGTGAGACCTAAAGCTTACGGACTCACCCAGTTAACATTGTGTACAGAAGGACACCTAGACTCCAGATGTCACAGGCCGCATCATAACCCTGTTTCTTTAGCACCTGGAGACCAAAGAGAACCGCTGAGATCAACAACATCTGCTCTGGAGAAAACGGTGTCAAGAGAACATGCCAAACAGAAAGACGTACCTCTGGGGCCACAAAGTTAGCGGTGTAACAGGGGGTCATCAGAAGACCGTTTTCTGCTCTCAGCTGCTTGGCAAAGCCGAAGTCGCAGATTCGGATGGACTCTGGATTCCCAGATTCATCGACATAAAGAATGTTACTGGGTTTGAGATCCCTGTGAACCACCTGATGAGGAGACAGTTCACATTTTCAGAAGCTTTATTTATTTATTATGCATATAGAGTTTTTCAGTTTATCTTTCCTCAAGGACCATTAATCAGGTCCTTGATGTTCATGCACAACATCTCCAGCCCTCATCAAACATACGTACAACTGAGCTACAAGCTAAGCTAAGCTAAGTTACAGGCAGGTAAGATTGATCAACTCAGATGTTCTCCAGGTTACTCACTCCTTGAGCGTGCAGGTATTCCACAGTTTTTGAGATGGTATAAAGGACAGCACTGGCTTCCCTCTCGGAGAAGAATTTCTGTCTGAGAATCTTATCCAGAAGTTCTCCACCCTTCAGCAGCTCCGTCACCAGATAAACCGAGCGCCCATCGTCGTACACCTGCAAATGTTGCAGCAGATCATATAACTAATCTGATTCCACCAGACAATGACTGAGACTGCAGGAGCATCCATAATCAATGTTTATGATGAAATGCATCTTGCCTTTTGAACCTATATCAATTTAAACCTAATCAACACTGTCACAGAATTATCCATCTTGTCCTTCCTAATGTATGGAAACATAATAACTGTTAAAAGAAGATGAATGATGGATGTTCTGCTCCAAGTAATTTTCAGTAACAGCAGGAACTCATTACAGTGTTTGCCATTCAAACAACAGAACCGGTTTCAGGTAAACATCAATGCTCTGTGGAAATAACAAGACATTTCGATAATTTAATTGTCTTCTAGCCCAATTGCTTTCCTGTGGTTTAACTGGTAAAGCAATTGGTTGTGTTTGCAGCGCAAAGGTTGTGGGTTCAGTTCCAGGGAACACATGAACTGATATTAAAAAATGTTTAATGCACTGTAAGGGCTTTTAAATAAAAGTATTTGGCAAATTCATAAAATGTAAATTAATGCATAAGTAGGACTGTGGAAACATCTAATCTTGTCCTGTCATCTGTCATTGCTATATATAGTATATATATGGATGTATGTTAAACTTTAAGATACTGTATTTGTGCATATATAAGACCAAAAATTGACTGGATTTTGGCAAAAAATGTATTTTCCCAGAAAAATGAAAGTGACTGTGTCCTTGTGTGAAAACACTCACATCTTTCAGTGTGATTATATTCGGATGCTGTCCGTAGCGTAACAGAATTTCCACTTCCTCTGTTGGATCCCTTTTAGCTTTATTGATTATCTAAACATCAAATAAAACAGATACATCACAGTTTTCTGGAAACTTGCAGAACAGAAATACATCAACACACTGACTTTTTAAAAGCTAAACTAAAAAGTGAAACATTTACAAAAGCTATTATGAAATAACTGTGAGGCTTTGTTCAGGGCAAAATGTTTTTTAGCATATTCTGATTGCTAGGGGGTTGCTTACTGGCTGTAGTTAAAAGCCCCGCCCCATATTCTATGTTATGGGCCTATATATAACTTGGGTTCCATCTTTAATGGAAGTCTATAGGTGTTTCACCTATAGATTGTGACTATCCGTACCTTCACTGCATACTCCATGCCTGTGCTTTTCTGGATGCAGCGTTTGCAGACAGAATATGAGCCGATGCCGATGTCTTCCTTCACCTCGTACGCCTCATGGAACTGATTCACGTTTCTGTGCAGCTGCTGTAGGACACAGAGCAGAAATTACCTCATGTAATGCTTACAGAAATTCTGACCCATACTCTGCTAACAGGGAACGTTCTCAAAATGTTGGCTAGCGTTCTCAAAATTACCATATCTTGCAGTCTGTAGAGGTAAGTAGACCTTTCTTTTAATGTTATATATTGTAAATATCAAAATTTTTGAATATTTTAACATTTTAAAACCATTTAAAAACCAAAGAATTTTTAAACAGCTGTCCAAACGAGCAATAATGTTAACACAACATCTGGATGTTTTAACTTTTCCAGAACTTTCAAAACACAATTTGTAACGTTTCTGTTACTTCACTGAAACTTTACGAAAACTTTCTTCCAACTTCAAACAGTTATGTGGGTTGTGTATACCTGAACTATGGAGCTCATACTGTTGCTCTGCAGGGGTTGAGGTTCCTCTTCTGGGGTGATGGCCACAAAACTGAACCCTCTGAAGAGCTGATTGGCGTTAGCACTGGGAGGAACACCAGGAGAATCTACACAAATAATCCAGCCCAGATTTCAGCCCTCCAGCAATTCATTAAACAGATTTAGCATTCAGCGCTTAATTCAACAGAGAACATTGTGTATTTGTCTCAAAGGGGATTACAGAGAAAGAGCCAGTGGAATCCACCTGATCTGGGATCAGACATGGCAGGTTATAGGTGGTTAATCTGACGTACCTTTGGGAGTTTTTGCTGTGAATTCTGGGTCAAAGTAGAAGGTGTCATCGGGTCTGCCAGAGGCCGGTTTAAAGGGTGGGTGAATCTCTCTTCTAAATAATTTCTTAAAGGAACAGACACGTGACACGTCACGACTAACATGCAACGATTAAGTGTCATTTATTTACTGACCCATTTAGCTGTATTCAAATGTATTAATAAACACACTCACATTCCAGTCAATGGTAGAATAAAACGGGTGTCTCTTTATCTCTTCCACTCCATCTGGACCAGCACCTGTAGTTGCCGTTGAAAAAATGCAGTCAGAACGGCTAAACAAATAACTTAAAATACCATAAACATTTAAAAGGATCGTTCACCCCAAAATTAAACATTTTTCATCATTTACCCTCAAACCTGTATGACTTTTTTCTTGTGTGAGACATAAAAGAAGATATTTTGAGAAATGTCTCTGTGGTTTTGTGTCCAAGCAGTGGAAGAAAATAGATGCTACTGTTGATTGTTTTCCAACATACTTACAAATATCTTCTTTTGTGTTCCTTAGAAGCAAGAACTCAGGTTTGAAATGACAAGAACTTCAGATTTTGGAGCAAAATATCCCTTTAATTTTGTGTTTTCTGCTCACCTAATCTGTTGGAAGGATTTCGTTTGAAAAGGCTCCTGAGAAGATTTTGAGCTTCTGAACTGAGAAACTGTGGCATTCCCAGCTTGGCCCTGGAAAAAAATAAGTTATACAGTTTCAGCTTCAGCTAGCACAGACCATTTAATACAAATCTAGATAAAAAACTACAGCATTAAACCTTTTACAATAATCCAGAGTTTTAACACAAGACTGAAAGACACAGACTCTCTAGAAGCCTCAAATGAACTGTATTACAATGTTCAAACCCTCATCTCTAAAGTACTGCAGCCATACCACTAAACCACATCACCACAGCGTACCAAAGCTGTCACAGTCTACGCAAACCTTTGATTACAATGCTCCACCACAGCAGAGAACCACTGCAACACACTGAGAACCATTCACCGCTCAGCAGGCTGTTTTATGACGCGAAGTGTGTTTTCTGTGGTTTCTTGTTTACCGATAGTTAAGTGGCTAGTCTTAAGGCCAAACAGCACCGTCAGCTGAACCAAGGGCACATCCTAATCGCAACAGCACTTAGCATCCAGATGTTACACAGATCTACACTGCCAACTCTTCCCACTCAGCCTGGATGGCTGTGTTTAGATTATAGAGTCAAGTGAAGGCGGAAGCAAGAGGCAGATACGCTTACTTTAGAATCATGGTCATGGTTTCCTTGCGGTCCTTGCCTTGAAACGGCAATGTTCCGGTTAGCATTTCGAACTGAGGAGAGAAAACAAACACATTGTTTTTATAAGGTGGTGCATTATGGGATTGAATGAGTGCAGTCATTTCGGACACCACTACAAAATAGTATACTGTAAAAAAGTTGTGCACTTTTTAGGGTACAGGAGGTGATTTAGAACACAGCCAGTGAAAAAAAACAGGAAGTGACCCCATAGTGCTTACCATAAGCACCCCATAGGACCACCAGTCAGCACTATACGTGTGTCCCCTCCGGTTCACCACCTCTGGGGCCATATACTCCACCGTCCCACAGAAGGAGTACGCTTTGTTCTCATGATCAATCGACTCCTTACTGAGTCCAAAATCTGAAGAAACAAGCAAACACTGTTTCAGCATGTCAATCTTCAAAAAAACCTTATTTTCTAAACCTTAGCTTGTGTACTCCACCCTGCCATATATAAGAGTACAAGTGTGGTTAACATAAACCCTACAGAGGGAAGGTTAAACGGTCTGTCTGGTGTCCTATGAGTCGGCAGACAAACGGCATCAACACAAAGCCCTTAATGTTCAAGGTGGCTCAGTGCTGAGGCAGCTATTGCAGCGATATGAAATTACCTACCTGTCAGCTTTATGTGACCCTCCTCGTCCAGCAGTATGCTGAAATGACATGGAATCACAGCGTTAAAAAAACATTAGGAAGAGCCTGCGCACATAACAGGGAACGTTCTCAGAACGTTGCTAATGTCCTTAAAAAATTCTGTCTAACACTTGCAGTAATGTTAATGTTAATGTTAATAACGTTTTTTTTACATTTTATAAGCACAGCATATATATAAATGCTGGTAAACTATACAGAGTGTATATATATATATACACAATGATATAATGTTATATATATGTACACTCTTATAAAATAAACTCATTTAAAATAAATAAATTATTATTTTATTTATATGACCATATAAGGCCAGCTATCAGATTTCTATATAGGGAGAGTGATACATCTCATGTAATCTATAGCTCAAAAGATCATGTATCTTCTATACTGTGCAATGACTGTATGTTTTAACACACGGCCCTCAAGAGCTCTAAAAGAGCTTTTTATTTGAAACATTCAGTACTTCTCTGGTTTCAGGTCTCTGTAGATGATGCCGAGTCCATGCAGATGGTCCAACGCCAGAGCCAGTTCAGCCAAGTAAAACTTCACATCTTCTTCTGTGAACATCACCTGAGGGCCACATAAAACATCTCAATGCTGTTGTATTACTTAATATAATATATAAACCCAAGAGGATTTCACTTTGAAAAATGGACAGTGCAAAACACAAAACAAGTTTGTGTGTTTTGTTTAATTATATAATAAAGAACAATTATATAAAATTATGACTAAACAAATCCTTGGACCGCTTCTGCTCGTCAAACTTGGTAAAACTTGTTTATAGATAATGCGTTAAGCTACACCTGTAGCTGTTCTGCTAGGACGCTTGAGAGGAAATGACTTCATACATTCACTAATAATAACTCTGAGACTAGCTGGTTTAAAGTATTTGCAAAGATAGCTAAAAAACACTGTTAGTTCTGAAAAGGTCTAGCGTTTTTTGTTATTTTGTTATGTATACATTGAAACGTATACAATCTGAACCTAAATGCTGTTTGGGGCATTTCTACATATCCGTAAACACGCTAACACACCAGGCCCATGTTAATCATGCACTCTGTTTACCTCTTTTGACAGCCGGGTGAAAAGATCGCCTCCTCTCAAAAAGTCCAAAATCAAATAGAGCTTTCCTTCAGTCTGGAATGCTGCAGGAACAACACAGAGAGAGGCAGAGGGAATTATGGGTAATTAATTTACAAAACATGCCAAACGACAGCTGTTCCTCATTCCCATTGGCTGAGGACCAGCGCTTACCATAGTGTAGCTTTACAATAAAGGGGTGATTAACTTCCACCAGGATGTCTCGTTCCATCTTGGTTCTGACCCGATCCCGTACTGAAAACACACAAATAAATAACAGCATTTTTATTTAGATTACATCTGTGGAGTTCACTAATAACACATCTCTCCTCACTAACTCTCCCCTCCGCCCAGAAATCTGGCACGGCAAAATCACGCAGATGGCAGAGTATGACTAATTAAATAAAGAAGAGGGAAAAATGCAGAGCAAGAGAGACAAACGATGAGCAAAGCTGAGTTCTGTGTGTGTTTGGTGCGGGTGGATGCGAGTTTACTGGTGTGGTTAAAGATGTGTGTATTATACTGAGGTACTGTTGTCTCCTCCAGTTGAACCCTCCATCCGTTTACATTATAAAACAACTGCATCTGGGAATTAAACTTCCAAAAGGCCGGACTATACGGAAGCGGTTACTCTGGAAAGAGTGAGCGTGAGGAAAGCTTTCCCAGTAATTCAGAGTCCCGTGTGACTCTGGGACTTTTGAACTGCCTTCAATATCTCGGCTCACACACCTGCAAAACTTCCTGTTGGGTTCAAAAACAATTCATTCGCACTTTCGGCTACAGGACCAAAGCCAACGCAAACGAAAAACATATTGATTCAAACACGAAGCTCTTTTCCTCTCCTGTTGCCTGTTTATTGGGACATAAGCTTTCTACATCATGACCGCAGAGTTACCCCAGCTAACAGGAAACATTCTTAAAACGTTGGCTAATGGTTTTTAAATATATTCTTGCAATAACATTGAACTTGGTCAAACATTCTATCATATAATTAAAATGTTATGGTAGTGGACGTTTTAAAAATGTTACAGAATTAAAAAAAGTTTGAATAACCAAGCAAAAATGTTAATACAACCTTTAAGTTGTAACATTTAAGCGAGATTATTTATTTAACATATAAATCTAGTTTGGCACAGTGCAAAAACATCTGTTCCACAACAGCACTCCAGTTAAAAACAGTAGCTAAGACACTACAAATCTGTTTAAATGAGTCACATATTGCTTTGTCACGTTACTCAGCAACTGTAAACAACCAACAATTGCATTGTGTCTAAAGCAGAAATCTATGTACTGTTTTACTCCAAATAAAGTCATACTGCCCATTTATATTCATTTATACCTTTCAGAGTGGCCTTTTTCAGCACTTTCATTGCATACAGCTGTCCAGCATCAGGGCCGGTTGTTTTCTTCACCAAAAATACCTGTAATTTCATCAAACACACAAATACAATCAAGTCATCATCAAAACAAACTCCTTAATTTCTCCCGAAAACATAAATAGTCACTCCGTTGTTCCACGCAGGGCTGATGATGCTGTAACTATAGTGACCGAGACTTGTAAGTGTTCTGTGTGTAATTTTACTAAGATTGTCCTCAAAACATAAATTACTGTTTTGCGTATTTGCTTACATCTGCATGACTCGGGGTTTGTGTGTTTGTTCCGATTACATCTGACAGTACAGCGAACACACTTACCAAATGCTAAAAATACACCTGGGCTCTGTTCCAAAACAAGCTATAAGGGAACAATCTCAGAGCATTGGCTAATGTTTCCTAAAAGTTCTCTCAAAGTAATCACAAAACATTCTGGCAGTAAAAATAGTAGTTAAAGTTAGTAGTCTATGTTGCTTACTATGTAGATCATTATGTAGTTGTCTACTATGTAGATGACTGTGTTGTTGCCTATGTAGTTCACCATGTTTTAGAACAGAGCTTAAATGTGACGCACCTTCCCAAAGGAACCTTGTCCAAGCACCTTACGGAGCTCAAACTGTTGCGGATCGGCTTTCTCCGAGCCCTCTTTAACATGATGTGTGATACTGATCTCTTTAACAGATACTTCCTCCTGAAAAGAGAGAAAAAAAACAACCTTACAGCAGCAAAAAACATGCAAACTTCCACATTCAGTGACTTAATGTAAAATGCAGGTAACATCCAGCGAAAACATCACTGAAACGCCACAGGTTCCGATGCTTCCTGGAGAGACAGCATGGAACATGCCTGGAATATTTGAGAATTATTGCATGCAACTGGTCAAAGCGGTTCCGTACGCATCACTCTCACCCACGCCACGCACATCACAGCACTGCCCGGCCCTGTCCCGCGTGCTCCCAGGCCCAACCTGGGGCTCGGCACCCGGCTCCATGCCTGAAGGAGGAGGGGTTAAGCCCCGGCGTTCCCCCCGCGGCGCGTGCCTGCTGCTGGGTTTGTGGTGCTGAGCAAGACCAAGACCACAGCCTGTGGAAAGCTCTAGTGATGGACAGCTTCCCACACGGTTGCCATGACGCCGCCCCCAATCCTCCTGCTCCATCACAGTATCGGTGGGCGTGGAGATGGGTGACTAAAGACTCCAATGCACAAGCTCCTCGTTCCTCACTCTCTTCCTCCCACTCTCACTCTATCTCTCTCTCTCTCCATCCAATTTATCTCTCTTCTATCTCTAATCCTTCAGCTTCTAGCTCCACACGGTGAGATGATGTCATGCTACGTTGGCGTGTGGCTCTCATGAATGTTTATAGGTACAGACAGTCCTGCAAAACTCAACGCTCTGGGATCAAAACAATAACAAACCCTCAATTTCCACGCATTAGTAGTTTAGATGCTATAAATGCAACAAGTTTTTAAAGTCAAGTAATTTGCTGGTCAAAGGTGGAGCAAAACAATAGGAAGGTTTCGGACCAGTAAGACTTCAGTGGGCGGGGCTAGCTGGTGTGACACTGCAGAGATATTAGTTATTGACAAAATGTCATGTCACTCGTCGAACATGTGACTCATCATAACAAGCAAAAAAACACAGTTCACAGATGAGAAGATGAAGCACAACAATGATCTGAGATTTGTACTGGTAAATCACTTCAAGATCTATGTTAGCAATTACACACAAAACAATTAGCTATATAAATCAGTTAAATAAATAAGAATAGCAATATACACTACTACTAGCACAAAGAATACAGTAAACACATTTTGTTCATGAAATACCTGAGAAACCTGGTAATGCAAACCTCCAATTATGCAAAACGAACAATTAACAACTCAAGAATTCAATGACTGTATTGCTCACAATCCCACAATGCAATGCACTCACCCTTCCTTTTGTGATCAACTTAGATAAACTTCCAAATGTTAGAACTTAAGATCATAAAATACTAATAAATATTAAAAAAATTAATAGTAGACAAACATAGACATGCTATAATCCCTTATGTAAACATCATAATAATTGTGACGAAATCTCTGAGGTAAATATGGAACCTCAAATTCCATATTCCTCATCTGCATGTGAATCCACAATTCCCCCCCTTCTCCATCTGTGTTATCTTCTAACCTGGATCATAAATACCTCAGAGCTCCATGGAGAGCACCGTGAAGCTGAGACCAGTGAACGCTCCATCATGTTCCAGCCGAAATCAGCCTGGCATGGCATCATCCTGGGCTCCCTCAGAGCAGTCAGCATCCTACCGTGAGTTCCTGGATCTCCGTCCAAACCGCACAACATTTCTAACCTTTCTGTCACTTCCTGAAGCCCTGCTGGTAAGTCTACCATATGACAGGGTCTCTGCCTTGGTCTAGTCCAGTTTGTTGAGTTTGTTTCCAGCATCCAGTCTACAGAAACAAGAGTCTGTTGAGGCAGATGAAGAAAGAATGAAGCCAGCTGCCGTCCACTTTAGAAACCTTGGTTTGATTCTGGAAGTTCTTGCTGAGGAACATGGAGGAACTTGGAACCTTCAATGGTAGCATCCAGCAAGACATGAATGCAAGCTGTGAAGCAAGAGCTGCTGAGCAGATCTGCAGGAGAATCTACTGAACACCTGCATCGTGTTAAGCACATCCGTGGATCCAACCACAAGCTCCTCCTCGCCTCTCTCCTCAGCACTTGCTGAGCATAATTCACACCTCATCTTAATGTGGCCAAGAATGGAAACTGATTCTTTAAATTTACATGAGACTCTAACACTTCTGGGTCCAACTGAGCGCAGGTGGAAAAGACACAAGATACTTGCTCTGAATGGTGAAATATTTGTTTTCATGCAAGAATTTATGTTAAAACTTTAACTAAAATGGCTTCATATCTAAGGCCAGATTTCTTGTTTGCAGATCAGGTTCAGAGTGTGTGTGTGTTGTGTTGACTTTGAAACTGTGATTTAGAGTGCCAATGGTGGCGATACAGGATGAACATGCATCACATAACACACACACACACACACACACACAACAATACTTATACACCCAAATACAATACAAATATAAATGCATGTTTATATTTGTACATGCTAATGCAAACATTGCATACACCAGCGTTCTTCCAGTGTTAATGTAAAGCTATAGTGGTCTTGTATACTGTGGTCTAATCATTAGCTGTAGCGCCAAGCTGTAGGTTTGATTTCTATGGAACACAGACGCTGCTGTAAACTGTATACCGTAAATGCAATCACTCTGAATAAAAGCATCTGCCAAATGCCAACATCAATAAATGACAACATACAGCTGACAGCTGTTTTTGAGGTTTGCAGGAGCAATTTCACAGCACAAACCTACAGAACTGCCGTTCATAAGCTCTGTTATACATTTAAGGCAGTCGTGCGACGTTAAACTCATTCACAGATATAAGTCACCAGTCTTCATGATACATCAATACAAACAAAGTAAAAACACAATATGTACACCAATGGCAAACAAAGCGCACTTTAAGTAAACACAAAACGCAACCTGCAATTTTGACAAGCGTATCACTTTATTTAAAAGGCACCTTGGACCATTTATTTCTTTAGCAACAAGGGAAAACATAATGATGATTGACACAATGACATCTTAGAATTACACGTCTGTTGCTGGGAGACAAGTAGACAATCCACATCAAACCTCCTTTATTCAAGCAAATACAACAGCTTTGATGTCACAACATCAGTCTGCTAATCTAAAAGCTGCGATCTGAAACATTTGCATTGGAAATGATCAACAAACAGTTATTAAGCAAGTGCATCACAGATCATTGTTTAAAACGATCAACTTACCCTATTTCTCAACGGTTTATAATAATGATTTTGAGGTGTCAGGTCTGATGTCCTTGTAAATGTTAGTTTGACAGAAAATTATGTAGTGAAACCTGCAATGCTATGTTTCAAACAGAGGTGGCAGTAGAGAGGCAAAAGTTACAGATTGTAGTTTAAAATAATTATGTAAATTGGAAGATAAAATGTGAAATAAAATGTGAGAGACACATCTTTAAAGCCAGATTCCTTAATTTAAACAATATTAAGTCTTCACTATTTTCCATAATAATTCCAGTTGTCTCACATGTTGTACAGTGTGATGCATGCCTTCCGAAGACACACGTCAGCACTGGAGCCAAGCGGAAACCAGATCACAGTCTGTAATGCCGTACTCACCATCGGGAAAGGGAATTTCTCTGGCTCCGTTTGAAAAAACCTCCTTAGAGCTTTCAGCTTACACTGTAGATCCCGGAACACTGACAGAGCCCAGGTCTTTGTAGCTGCCATATCGCTACTGTACGCTTCTGCACCAAGAACACTGTTCAAGTTTGTGCCAGGATATGTAAGAGAAAAGTGAGATCTTTAACAACACCGGCTCACTGAGGGGGGAAAGCCCAGTTCTGAGTGGGGGGGGGCTAAACTGGGAGATTCCCCTCTCTGAACCCACCAGTAAAGATTCCAGGAGATTCCACGCACTCCTACAGCTGACCAGTCACAGACAAACACATGCACACACACAGTCAGCCAGGGGCCTGTTAAGGATGTACAGCTGAGATTAGCAACACCTGCTGTGAAAAGTTTGGTGATGCAATGCAAGAACTGTCCAAACTGAGGTGAAACTTTCACTTCCTGAACATTTACAAAACTTCACACTTATTACAACAGTGGTCAACAAAGTATTCAGAGATCAGGGTGGACAATGTATGTAAAGCAATGCAGATTTCATGTATGTGTGAAACATATTTTGCAATAACTAAGTGGTATGAGATTCTTTGTAATTGTAATCCTGGTGTAAATCTGTTGTCCAGAATTTAAAAAGGCGAAACAAAATAATCTTGACTGATTTTTGACAATTTAATTTTATAATGTTTTGCATTTTCTCTGTTGTCTTTAACTGCTTTTTTCCTCTGTGTTAAATTCTTTTCTGGAAATCTGCTGTACAAGAATGCATTTTAACAAAACGCTTTAGAAATAAAACAGCCTTGAACTGAATCATTGATAACTCAAAGGGAAATTGCTGAATCATTGATTACTCAAGAGGAAATCATTGAGGGACAATACAAGCCTGTTGTGCTCTTTAAAGAGGAACACGCAATTGTCACGACCTCAGATCCTGTCGACTGCATGTACAAAATTCTGGGAGGGAGACTAAAGCTTCTTGCACAACACAATTACCAGCTTGACTGCTCAGGCTTTGAGGCCCTTGAAATCAGAAAGGATCGCTCAGAGATGACAACAAAGCCGCCACACTCACATCTTTCACTCGGATAACACGGGCTCGCCGGACAGCTCCTAAACAAGTGTGTTTTCAAGGACTCCATACGCAGACAAGGAGAGCGTCATGTTACGTTAGGTCAGGTGCTAACAAACGGAAACAAAGTGTGGCGAACTCTGTTCGATTTGGACCCTGTTCAGGGTTTGAGTTTTGTGCATGCGTGAGGAAATCCAGTTATGCAACTCAATGGAGCAGGTCTGTGACCTCAAAAAGCAGCTGTGAGGTTTCCGGAGATCCAGTTTCTCTCTTCGTACAGACGGATCTCACTCCGGATCAAGGGCACAAGTGTGAATCTGACATTCAACAATCCAAATCAGAAAAATTCTCAGAAGCTGGTGCATTATGGGAGTTCAGAGGGAATCAAAGTCAATACAGCCAAAAACAAATGAAAGAAACGTTTACTGCTTTTAAATAGTAATTCTCAAAGCCAATTCTGAAAATAAGCTATATTCCAACCAACATTACGCTAACATTCTTTCAGTTATCAAAAATGTTTTTAACAATATATGTATCAAAAACATGTTTCTAATTAGTTTATGGAACATTTTAGTCTGAATAACGTTTTTAACATGTTTAAACAACATGGAGTGTGTTCATGTATTAGGAGGACAAAAGAATTCTACATGCAAATGGAAAAGAGAAGGAAGCATAATTTATTCATACATTTCCGAGGACAGACAGGAAGATCAATAGAGCTAATCAATTATAAGTGAGCTACTGTCCTCACGGTGGTCTGCCTCAAAGCTTTGCCTCATACCTCAGAGCCGCCCTTAATACTGGAACTCACTAGAGCATTCAGAAGCACAATAATTCATTTGTAAAGAGCTACAAGAATATCTACAAAAATCAGACCATGTATTTTAGGTTCGTGTCTTTCTGCAGTTTCAATTCTTCACTGAGGTTTGAACTGGACTGTGACGGGTCAAAAACAAAAACCCGATTATCTGGTTTTCAGGCATCTCAGAATTTTACGAAAATCACAATGAGGCTGACTGAGTTACACAAGGTTATTTTTTAAATATTTCCTCTATGGCCGTTCACAACTTCCTTATGGTTTCTGTGCACTTTGAACCTCAAAGCAGCAAAGAAAACAGTGGACACAAAGGCAAAAATGGTAGCATCAGCATCCTACCATACAAAATACAAAACTGGGTCTGGGGGACAAAGAAACGGTCCCGGTCAGAACAGAGTGTCTCATCTGGGGCCTGTTCTGGTCCACTAATTATGAATTTCAGAATGTTTTGGACTTTTGGACTTTCAGTCGGTGTTGCGTAAAGATTTTCCTCACTACAGAAAGACGAGAGGACAACACATCTGACCTGACACACCAACAAAAACACAGAACAGAAACAATGATGGCAATGTGGACCACAGATTCCTGTCAGGAATTTCTTCAGAAATTCTACAGATTCCTTCTGTAGAATCCAAAAGAATTCTTCTGAAAAATGAAATTCTTCTGAAAAAATGATGTTTTCCTGTGTGTCGCAATTTTCACAACAAATTACAAACAACATTGTCAGAGAAACACCAACCATAGCTCATTTTTTGTCACAAAACAATTTACTACAAAACATTTCTATTTAAAAGCGAGATTTTACAGCTTTGATTAACTTCTGAGCTACATACCAGCAAATGCGGGTCAGAGACTGTATTTACAGTAAAACCGCTCCGTTTACCGTATGCCTGTAACGTTCCTAGCGCACAGAACTGAACGGCTCCTACCCGTTTGTTTCTCAGCCTGAGTCGCAGGGGAAACATTTTTAACATGGTCCCGTCTGCATGTCAGCCCCCTACGCTGTGGACGGCCAAACCTTAAGTGTTGTCCAGCGTGTTACTGAGGGGGTCTGACTGCGGTACAGTCACACACACGTAAAACAGCAGTGAAGGAAACGCCTGCCCAGGAAGGGCCTACAGTTGGAGGTCAGCACAGATTAGAACACGTCCTGTCTGGTTTCCTTGGCAACACCTGCACAGGAAGACATACATCTTTCCACAGGGAGCATCTCGCAGCCGCTAACCCCACACCTAAACAATTTACACACACGCTCATTATACATTCATATGTTTGTCCTACTTTATATTTCTGTGTTTTTACTGAAACTAAGCAGAAAAAAACACCAAAGAACTGCCTCGGTGTTTGCTCCCTACATAGGCTGCTGTCTTTTAAGGTAGCATCATAACAGTGCCAAAGCCCATGAGCGACAAATTAGCGTTCCTCATGTAAAGACACATTAGATTTGTCTTTAAAATAAAGCGATACAGATATACACAATCCTCTCACTATCACAATGTGTTGCAAGATTTCCATCTCCAAAAAATATCCAATGCTGCCTTAAATATAAACAAACCAGTTATCTTTTGAAACAATTTAGGTGGTTTGGTCTATGCAGACAGCTAACTGGGTTTTTGGAAAACGGCTTACATTTTTAAACAACATTAGGACAGGAAAATAAAAAGATAATTTTGATCAAGTTTACAGATAACAAACACCAAACGTAAAAAGTTCTCTGGTACGCGTCACATTTCTCTGGGCTAAACCAGTTCACGTGGCGCCAAATGAAGTTCAAAGGTGGAGTGTTATTTTTTCATCGGCCTCATTGACTTCCTGTGCTGAATGACAGAGCAGAAACCTTCCCATCAGCCCCCTGTTCTTGGATAGCTGTCAGGAAGTGAGGCACCCTGACAAGGGCATTACATCACCTCAGATCCCGACCTCACAGATCTAAATTCCTCCTCTTACACATGGAAAAGCGCCAAGACTGACTCCAAACACATCTCTAAATGTGGAAAAACATGGTCTATGTCTCTCTTCACACGTGGAAATGTGAAACCAACAGTGAAATGTTTGATGATGAGAGAGCAGACGTGCATGTGGGCGGGGCATACACAGGGGCGGGGCCTGTCTATTAACTCATGGACCATTTATTAAAAACTCCAGATTCACAGGGCAGAATACAACACTTAGTCATCCTGACACACGCCGCAGAAAATAGCAGCATTTTCTCACCCATTCGCTCTTGCTGTTTTCTGAAAGCTCATGTCTTATCAAAGCTCTCTCTGGAGTCATTCAGTTAGTGTCGTCATGGCACCAGGCCACCGATGTATATATGAGACAGAGGCTGTTCTAACTGCAGTGTGAGTGATGGAGACATTTGCATTCAGTCAGCAGAGATAAGATTAATGGCTTTTTTTCTAAAGATCTCAATAATATTTTAACAATCACCTCCCTCCGCAATCTCTCTCACAAAACAGCTCTATTCCTCTGTCTTCAATTTCCTCTGCTCGTCTTTTCTCTTCTGTTTTTGGATACTTATCCTGGCAGGAGAGGAGACCAGGGTCCTACGGTGAGAACATTGCATTAATGTTATCGCTTGATTGTAATACATTATTCAAACATTGTATAATTCTGTATCATTTTTAAATTCCACAAACAACCTAAGAATAAAGTTTGATATATAACATTAAAAAACAATTTACAAACTTACATTACAGCAAAAACGATAACTTACAACCTGTAAACCCTCAACACATTAAACCAATAAAACAATTATTTGCCGTTTAAACAATTAAGTTATAGGTTATATTTTGGGGAATAAGGTGACACTTCTTCACACTTTTTTGACAACAAAATATTGCTCAGTTAATGAATGAAAACCAAGTAAAAGACAAAAGCAACAAACAAGGTTAGCAGAGAATCCTTATAGTTAAGTCCTGCAGACTGATTTTGATGAACGATGCCCCTTGTCATCATCCCTTAGATCTAGAAAGACCTTGGGGGTCCTGACCGGCCACAGCCCCCCGCTTCTGAAGCGGTGATGCTGCTGTACTAATGACAGCCTGTCCTTGTAGCTTTTTGGTGGAAGAATGATGATGAATTCACTCTCCCACACTTATTCAGGCCTGAACAAAGCTCAGAGTTTAACCAACATGAATTCGGCGGTTATCAGACGGTTCTAGAGTCACACGCCGCATCTCTGACACACACCCACTCTCTCTCTCACACATACACGCTGCTGTCACAACGCTTTTGTGTCCAGGTTATGTGGGCCGTTACAGGAAAGAGATTCACAATGAGAGCGTCACAGGAAATCTTTATTGAGAATTAACACCATTATCCAATATTCCCTGTGTGTGCCTGAATGAGACTCAGCGCATGAATTACACCAGCCCTTTACTTCTATTTTTTTCTTATTTCTTTTTATTGAAGTTTTTACTGACCTTTTTTTATCATGTACGAAGCAAACAACAAAAATAGCCCACAGAACAAAAAAGCTCACAAAGCTCACTTTTAGCATGGAACATATTTGTTTTGTTTAGTATTTCCAAACTGCTAAATTCCAGACAAAAATGTTTAACGTAAATACAAAACTTTCAAAAGCCACATGTGACTGACACATGGATTTACCACCGCCTCAGATTCTGGAAGCATGGCTCACCACGTTCTCCATTGATCCAGAAGCGTTAATGAACCAAAGTCACCAGCTGTGACCCATCACGACGCCTCTGGGGTGCTGAGGGGGGCTGTAACTGCATCACAGGCTGGCCGTGCCAAAAAAACCTCATGGGTAAAAGGTCTTAATAGATCCATCAGTAAACAGCAGCATGTTTTCATCAACTCAGAGGATATTGTGGGTATTTACAGCGTTTGGTGTCAGAGCAAAGAGTCTGATGGGAAACAGGAAAGTTCTGTAAAAAGTGATTTTTAAATAGGTGCTGTGGCTTAGCAGTGTGCATGCATCTACCACATTCAGCCACGGTGCTTGTGTGGGCAATGCAGGTTTGAGTCTGTTGTACATAAATTCTTAATCCCATTCCTAAATTTTACACAAGACTTATCCTTACTTTAAATTAATGTGAAAAAAAGCAAAATAACTAGTATATAAAACTAGTAACATCTGAATGTGCAAAACTCACAATCAAGGTTGCCAAGTCCACTGTTTTCCCACAAAACTGGGCTTTGGGTTGTGAACAAATGACACGTCAAAGTTAAATACTTCAGGTTAGGGGTTAGTTTAAATAAATAACGTAAATATCAATGCTTAACACCGACTACAGATCCTGAAGCCAATTAAAATGGCATTTGAGTCAATTTAAAGATAAATAAACTTAAAGTTTGTTAACCACAATCAGGCAGGTTGTATGAATCAGGTGTGAAGGGCCATAATGGAGGAGTGAGTCACTGGAGATAAAAGACAGCATGATGTCTCGCCACTCGCTCACACGAACGACTGCAGAAGAACGACTGAGAGAGAGACGGAGAGGTAAGGAAGAGGCAAGAGTGGGTGTCTGCAAAAAGAAAGAAAGTCAGTCCAGATGGTCAGAGAAGATTAAACACCATCTGCCAGAGAGATCTGGAGACATAGCCAAACATTTGCATAAACAAGCCCGTCACACCGCACACAGACCTGGATGGCACCGACGCCGTACACACGCCTAACCTGAAATGAGACGATACATCAGTGTCAGGGGCTCACAACGACCTCTGAGAGGGAGCAAAGCATCTCTGCTACCTGATTAAAGATCACATACAGCGTTTCAACATGAATTACAGCGAATCACATGGCCTGTTTACTTTCATTGCGAGATAAAGGCTTCATTTGGAGCCACAAACAGTTCCCTGTCGCCTCTTTCTCTCTGATGAAGTCTTGGTTGTGAATATATTTTATAGGTATTAATTCTATAGCAGATTTTGTATAATAAACAATAATAATGGGGTGTGCAGTTCTGTAGTGTTTGGCATTAAACCAGGTTGTAGGTTCGAATCGCAGCAGCCAATCAGCTATCGTCATCTCTGCCTCAACACACAAACCCAGGACGCTAAACCAAAGGATGAACAAAATGACTGCTTGCTATTTTAGTAAGTGGCTCTGGGTAAGTGCGTCAGTTAATTGCAATAAACATACTTGAATTTTCTTATGATAAGAATTAAGCACTCACCAGAGGGAGCCACTCAGCCGCTGACGAAAGGGACTCGCTGTTCTGAGAGTGAGAGTATTAAATATGATTATCTTTAAAAACTATGAAATGGCTTCTAGATAAATTTAATTGGCCGAGTACAAGCTAAATATAACAAGCTCATATAATTCCACTCACTGCTTCCTGTTTTACTGCTCCATCCACAGTCATTCTGAGGAAAACGCTTTAAGACCATTTAACTAAACACATGACTAATGCATTCACACGCTCCAACTCATTAACTCTTATTAGGCGACTAAAATACTGTTTACTGTAATACGCTCCATTAAACAGAGACAAGAACATGGCAAAGTGAGGGCATAAACACACACACTCACACAATCTACACAATGAGTGTTTAACTGTGTTCATTTCCACTTTAAGAACAATGACATGTATGTTAGTAACCAAACAACCGTGGCACCCACTGACTTCCATTGTATCGACACAAAACCACCCAGACATTTCTCAAAATATCTTTTTTTGTTTTTGAGCAAATGATCATAAAATGTTATCTACTCTTAATCTACATCTACTGTGTCATATCGAAGATGCAAATCAGCTTTCAAAAAATGCATCTGAGGCGGCATGTGTGTGTGTGTGTGTGTGTGTGGAAGTTCAGAGGGAATCAAACTCTCCAGAGAATGCTGTAAACGATGACCCAGCTTTTCTCGCAAGCAAGATCCATACGTCCATCTGCCCTGCATTTAAAAATCAATGCTTCACTGCCGCAGCTTGAGAAGAATGGGGGAGAGTTTTGTGAGAGAGGAGACATTAAAGTCCGCTTTTCTGTTTCCTGTATGAGCTCAGACTCTGTGATGTCACAATGGCCCCTATACATGTTACAATAACTCATTACTGCCATCCAAAAGAGCGCTTCCCTGAACTAGAATGACCATTAGTTCCTAAACGCTCCCACAAACTAACACAATGGACGCTTTGTTGTCTATGCTGGAATGCTGGGCCCCCGTACAATAAGGATGGAACTGTCTGCACTGTACAATGGCGCTCAAAGGCGTCCATGAATTATGCCGGACCTCAAAACCTTTCAATCAAAGACCTTATGGAGTAATTGATCAATAATCAAGTTTATCACCAGTTCCTCACAGATACTCCTGCTTATGGAGGGTTGGATAAGGGGGCGCCCTGAGACCACCGCCATCTCGTGTTTGCGTACCTCAGAAGAGTTTCTGTAGCATTCTTGAGGCAAATCTTGTGAGAATCCTTGACAAATGTCAAGTGTAACAAAACTACGAACAACACTGAATAAAACACGATCAAATCCCACGAGAAGACATGTCTCAAAATGATGCGAGAAAGAGAGAGAGAGAGAGAGAGAAGAGAGAAGAGGTGGGAAAATGAAACTCACTTGACATGATAGGTTTTCATCCTCTCCCATGGAGTCCTCCAAGACATGATGAGGCTCAGTCTGTCACGTAAGAAAAAAGTAAACAGGGAAAATCAGTGTCTCACACAACCAGGCAAAGAATATGACAGGTTTCTGTGATGTCACTACACACACAAACTCTTTAAAACATGAATTTCTGTCCATTAAAAGTGTGCCAACTGAGTAAATGCATAACGTACATAATAATATAATGCGTACATAACACAAGCTAAAAATGTATATGCCCTGACTCCATGAAATCCCACAGCAATAATCTCGCTAAGACATATGAGTGGTGCTTGTAATTTCGCGATTTTCAAGTCAAGAAAAAGTTCAGTCAATCACTGAGACTATAATGAGACAATACTGAGACCACACTGTGCATAACTACAATGTGGATCAGCTGTGAGTTTCTAAGGACAATGTATTGTAAATGCTGAGTACTACAGCTGACAAACACTCACGCTGTAATAACAACCGCTTCACTGCAGAAAATGACAGTGGTGTAGCGTCTGTCAGGCCCACACACTGTCATTGACTGTTTACGGTTAATCAGTCAGGGTGGGAGACTCACGCTGACCCGGCTAACTGTTTTAGGTTGTAAGAACGTTTCCTAACATTTCCAAGACGTAACAAAAATGTTAAAAAAAAGTTATTTTTAAAGTTCTAGGAATGTTCAAAACTACCAGTTTTTATATGTTCTATAAATATTATTGTTTAAACCTATTAAACCATTTTTAATTCTAAGATGTGAACGATAGTGAACGATCCACTAACTTGTTAATAGTAACATTTTTAATATATGACATGTAACAAAAAACATTCCACAAATGTTACAGCAGAGAACATTTTTTGATCATTTTGATGGAACATTTAGAGAATGTTAGCTAACGTTCAGAGTTCTCTGTTAGCTGGAGACCTGTCATTGCGCAGGAGAGAAACTGACGGATAACCTAAAATCACCTGCTGGCTGCGGGGAACACTGCTTTACAGACTCATAATAACATCTCCAGCTTTACCACAGACTTTATCACATCTAGGTCAATGGGTTCGTCTGAACATTGTGTCATTCCAGAATAATGACCAAGCAGTCTGGAGTTCATACGACTTATCTGACGCACTGAATACACCTGAAGTCATTTATCTTTGTTATTGTGTCTTAACTCAAGCCCTTCTTATGCTTTGGCCACATTTAAGGTCACAGTTAAGGTTAATACATGTTCTGAAAATCTGTAGTGATGTAACTACTAAACAAAAGTAGATTCAGGATTAAATTGATGTTAAAACATTGTTTTACTCATTTAAGTCATTTATTTAGTTGCCACAGCCCTTCAAACAAAGCATAACAATTCTATTAAAACCCTTTAGGTCTTGTAACTGTGCAAGCAAAAATATTACAATCCATGCTGGAATTATGTAAAACTCTTAACTCCAATATCCAAAAACATTCAAATCATTTGTTCAGTCTCCCACTGAAACTCACTCACGAGGCTGTATGATTCAAACACCGCAAACAACTACAAACTAAATGTCACAAAGAAGCTATTTTACATGAATTACCATAAAAAAAACCGAGTCTCACTTTATCATCAAGCTGTCATTACCATCAGCGTCACAGTATATCAGAGGTTCAATGGTTTTACGCGTCTGGTTCACACGTTACATGGCGTTTCATTAAAACTTCTGTTCACAAAATACGAACTGTTTGTATGAACTGATATATGATCTATACAGAATTAACATTAAAACTAAAAAAAGATGATGCACTAAAATGCATTTGGCTAAGGAGCGTTTTTAAAAGCATTTACGCACAGCCATAACGCGGGTCACGCTGTTCAACGGGTAATCCCCTAATATCGGATATACAGATAAAGATCAGGAACAGGTTGTACTCACAGGGAAGACTTAAAAATAAAAGTAGTGCTGCTATTATTAACATGTGAGTCTGTTTTCTGGACGGTGCGTTGGAGACTCACCTCGCTTGCCGCGCTGCCGATGGCCATCTTTCGCCAAGGGTCAACTAGTTGTGCCAGGGGCATCTTTACTTTTTGAAGGCTGTTTCTGTGATCGATCAGATTCACGACCAGGATTTAGCGCTACTTTGTACGTTTTCTGTCTGTCGCGATCTTGACAGTCACAGAGAGATGAAACTGGGAACCCAAGCGTGCGCGCGCGCGTAACGCATCCAAATACGCCGCCACCTTTTTCCTCCACTCACCTCTTGTCACTCAGCACAGCGTTTCCATAGAAATACAATGACCCTGATCTCAAGCCAGTTGCCCTGTCTCTCTCTCTCTCTTTCTCTCTCTCTTCCCTTTGATAGAAAAAACACGCTCACGCTGTATTCACTTCCGCTTTTCGCAGTGTGGCGCACCGGATTGGCTGATCTACCTGTTAGTCATGTGTGGTGGGCGGGGCCTAAGCTGCGGGGCTGAGACAGGCAGGTATGAAAATTTAGTGCGTTTATTTATTATATATTATACATGTCAGATTTTAATTAATAAACAAAACGTACAAAACGTATTTGTTTTAAATCATGTTTAAAACAAATATATGACAAAGAGAAAAAAAAATAACAGGTAAAGATCAAGTATTCCTAAACTATGGTGTGAGTTGAAAAATGAAACATATTTATTAATAAATATTAACGTCTTGGTCATTAACATTGTCAGTATTTGACTAATATTTGACTTTTTGGATATATGCAAAATATGTGAATGTTGGTGGTCACCAATTCACGGTTCTGTGAATATTAAATACTGAAGGGGACGTTATTGTACCGTGATAGTTTTAATAAATAATAATATTAAATAAATGTGACTCAAATAAATCTGTATGTAGCTTGTATGGTGTGATTTGACACTTGTTTCATACGGATGCATAGTGCGACATCTGCTGGTAAATACATGATCATCGTCTTGCGTTGTAGTGACGTATGATTTTGTGTTCATTAGATATGCACAACTATATTAGATATATATATATATATATATATATTAAACAAAATCACGCAAACATCATGCCTTTAGTTTTTGATCATCATTTATTTTATAGTAATCAGAAATACATTTGCATGTTATTTCTCTATTAACATTCTCAAAGAGAGACAGATTTAAATAATCCTGCATTTTGTAACACCTTAAGCCTGTAAGCTTTTCTAATCCAAAAGTGCAAATGTGCTCCGCAATATACTGCAAAATCTGTGAACCATTTTAGTTTCTATTCATAGATACAAACTTTAAATAAACCACAGCGCTTTACCAAAACCAACGTATGCATAATGTTTCTAAATAACAATAGTGCACTATACAATTAAGGAATGTAAAGTACATTAAGGGTAACCCAAGTTTTATCCTTGTGTTTTGTGCGTATATTAAAAGGAAAATACTGTGTATTTGTTAAAGGAATGAAGAATTAAATATCTGGATCAGTCTGCGCTCTTCAGCTGATGGATTTCAGCCTTGTCCACGGGTTGGTGCCTCGGACCTCAAAAGGAGGATCATTGGAGAAGATGTGGTTGCACAGATCGTCCACCGGCGGCTCTGGGTCGGAACAAGCGAACTGTGACGCTTCCTCTATCTCATTACGAATCTCAGCATCAATCTCCTGTGAATGTTCCAACATCAATCACACAGCCTCAGGTGATGAACCAGTTATAACGAATAGTGAATAGTTCTGTCTCTGCATTCTGATTGGACGAGCAGCCATCATTAAATGATGGCCATCATTTATATTTATACATTGTAGAACTTTAAAATAACTTTGTTTTTGTTCCGTCATGGAAACATTACAGTAATGTTCTCTAAATTATTAGTTGGGTCATGGCTTCATTTATTTATTTCTAAGTTTGTTTGCTATAATATACAGTATTGATGGGTTTATAAGTTAAATAATGGATGCAAAATCTATAAACCGAAGACTTCAGAAGTGTGTGTGGATTTTACCTTGATCTCTTCCAAGCTGGCCATGTTATTGTTGATCAAACGGTCCTTCAGCAAAGAGATGGGGTCACTCTTACTGCGGACCTCCTGGATCTCTTCCCGTGTGCGGTAACTAAACCGGAAAAAGAACTGATTAATGGTATAGCGTGCAAAAAATAATGAGGCCCCTCTTAAGAAGTGGAAACTGGCTAAGCCTAATATTGCCTAGAGGAGAAACACGATGATTTAGGGCTGGAAGAGGAAACGGTTTTAAATGAACTGAGAGGCATTGAGGAAAAGTGAGAGGTCAACCGCACCTGACCCCGGGGTCGCTCATGCTGTGGCCATGGTAACGATATGTCTGGAGCTCCATTAGTATCGGACCCTGAGGCAAACAGATCAATAGTGGGTCAAACATTTACCCACAGACCGGATCTCCCGAAATGATGTCCGTTTCCATAACTTGCAACGTTACTGCCCAGCTAACAGTTTTAGGTTGTAAGAATGTTGCCATAATGTTTCCATTAAGCAGCAAGTACGTAAAAAAAGGTTTTCTAGACATTTTAGGAATGTTTTAAACATCAGTAACATTTTCCAGTAACAAGTTCCACTAACTACATTTCACTTCAGTTGCTTCAAGAACATTTTGGAAATCATTGACAGAACTTTTAGAGAACATTAGCCAACATTCTGAGAACGTTCCCTGTTAGCTGGGTATAAACTATATCACCTCATAGACATTATGATGCAACATCATGTTAAGTACCACAGAAAGGTAATTTTACTTTCATGAAGTGTGTAAACTCAGACTTTACCTTTCCAGATCTGCAATAATCAGCCGCAAACTTTGTTGCTTCCCTCACACATAGAACATCCATTCCATCCACCTGAGGAACACAATAACTGATCATACAGGACGGACACTATAAAGGTGTGTTTGTGCATGTGCACTACCCAGTTAACATGTTTAGGTATTGAAACATTTTCCTAACAAAGTTTTTTTTTAAAAATGTCATTCTGAATGTTCTAGGAAAGTTCAAAATGGCCAGTTTTTTTATGTTTTATTGATGTTATTGTTTGGTTTAGTGACATTATTCAAACAGTATTAATTCTGTAACGTTTTTAAAATATTCCACTAACAACCCTGGGACAGGGACACACAAATATAATACATATGACAGTCACCCTCAGACCAGGTATGAAATCTCCTCTCTTGTAGTAATCTGTGCTAGCTGAGGCGCGTTCCACTGATGTTCCCATGCCGTATTTGTTATTCTCACACACGAAAATGCAGGGGAGTTTCCACAGGGCTGCCATGTTAAACGACTCAAAGATTTGTCCCTGATAACAACACATTCAGCAGCAAGTGTAAACTTTAAACAC
>JBAJNP010003514.1:0-39168 GCA_036877545.1 Yasuhikotakia modesta
ATGTGGATGCATCTACCATTGAAGGACCTTTTTATTGTAGCGTGAGATGGATGAAGCTACACGTTTGGTTAATAAGCCGATTCATTGACTACCGTAGATCTTTGTTGTTGGTCTATTATAGTGAAACATCTTATCTACTCCACTGTCTCCACTGCAAGCGCGCTTTGTATATTATAATACATATAAGCGTGTCGTGCAGACCTGCTGTCGTGCATCTAAAACGACTTTACTGCCGTTTTCTTTAGGATGAAATGATTTTAAATCATTTTTACTATAGTTTCAGGGTTAATGTGAGATATGTACGATATAAGAACAGGTGCGTTTGGCGATGCGTTTGACGGTAAATGCAAACTTTGCGCAAACTGCGCTTACTGTACATGCGTCTGTTTTTGCGCATCTGTTGTTGTTTCGTGTTTTATTCAAACTGGAAGCTGTTTGTTATTACGTGAATGTTTGTAGAGAGAATGTGAGAGACAAAGTTATCAAAATATCATAGATGCAAAAGTATATTGTTGTACTATGAAGAATAGTAGGTTATTTATAATAAGGGCTTATTATCATTGTATCGTTTTGTTTTCATTTTGAATATTTTATTGAATGTATTTGTATAGATCACAGTGGTGTTATTTTAGTGAACTGTGTTTGGCTAAATGATAACTGTGGTATTTGTGTATTATGTTTACCAGCAGATAGTCTCTTGCTATTGCCTCTTACAAACTAACTTTGCAACTCATTCTCACAGCTGCTGCTCTGAAAAATGTTGTGGCAGAGCTATGGTTAGAAATACCCAGAGCAATAATAATCTGAAGAGTCAGACATTATTTATGCCACCAGTTGCTTGTCGTATTAAATGTCATATTTTTATTTTGTGGTGATCATGTATTGTTTGATTTTTGTTATGAAATGGCTGCTGGAGAAACATGAAACAGGAAATGACAACATCTGGTACCTGAATTGCCTTTAGAACAATGCAGCTGTGAATTTACGTCATCGCAGCGATGCATTATTTCATAACGTGCAGGATGTTGCGTTTTTCCACCACTTATGTCATGAAGACGTCATAGTTAGTAGGTGCAATGACATCTTGCTAGTAAATACCCTCAGGTAACCATAAAGATATGAGGCCGACTTTCTAAAACAATAACTGTCATACTATCAGTTAAACACAAATTGTTGTGTTTGGTTTGGTCTATGTTTCCAGGACACAACGACTGTCCAGTGGACGCGTCTGAGGTCATAAGCCAGATACATCATATCTCCTGATAGAACAAGCATGCATGTTTGGTCACTTGAAACCGTTGTTTAGTCTGGTACCGGAGTCTTTCATAGTCCAATGGTAAATAGGAAAAGTTTTGCCCGTGCATATGCACATCGCAGCCATGGATTTTTGTGCATTCTTGCATGCATGCAGACGCATCCCAGACATAAAGGAGTCTGTTGATGTGAGAATCTTAGCCTATTTTTAAAGGGCTTTTGGCCACAGAAGAGTGGTATTGTTGAGTCATGTTCCCTTGGTCACATGTTTGTCAGAGGGGTAAAGAAGGAAACCTGAGGGTGGGGGACAGCTAGCGGTGGGTGCCTCAAGGTTGGAAGTGAACAGTGTGTGTGTGAGAGAGAAATGTTGGTGTGTCGCTGCTGCCAGAACTGTTATTCTGTCCTCCAGTTCACACCTCCAGTTTCTCCACCTCTGTGCCTGTGTTTCTGTCTGTTGGTCTTGTTCAGTGAGTCTTTGGCTTTGCACTACAATGACTGCTGTGATCTCCCTGTTGTGAGTGTTCTGAGGTAAGTCCTCATGTGTTTTAATGTTTGTCTGTGTATGTAGCACAGTTTTAATAGCAGCCGTCTTCTTTCAGGCTCTGATGGGTCTCCTAGTCACTGTCTGTTTGATTATAATTCTTTTTAATAATCATTAATAATCGACCCGTTTGGTTTAACGTCTTTGCCGCTGAGGTTTCATATCGTGGCTTTATTGTTATCATGAAATTGTGTGGAATTTTTTAAGCATGTAATTTTAAAAACAAACAATGTTTTGAACACATAACTGCAGCCCTTCCTGTCAAACAAATTGCTTCCTGTTGGGCTTACAGGGAATTTTTCAAATCAAACAAACTATCGGGTGAGAACAATAATATGCTTAAAAATGTTCTTGAATGAATTTCGATGTGATGGTTTTGTGCTGTCTGGAATGTGACTGTCTGTCCATCTACTGTGTCTCCAGTCCAGTGATGATGTGAGGTCCAGGGTTACATATGATATCAAAGCAACAATGACTTCAGCTGTGAATAAGGCTCATGACTCAGTGATTCTTCTAAAGGACTAGAATTGTAAAGGTTTTGGATTGTTAGTGTTTTCCAAACAGCTAGTTTTTCTTAAATTTTAATGTATAACACATTGTTTGTGAAAGAACCACTGTTGAATGAATGCCGTTGTTGCTTACATTGACGCTTATAAAGTTTTTGCTAATGCACAAAACGTTTTCTTGGCAAAGCTTTGAAGACACGTCCCAGTAAAGATGGAAACAGTTCATGTGAAGTCCAGCTATTATAACTACTCAGCCGTGAAAACAGTGTTCTCTGCTTAAGCAAGTACATACTTACAACGTCATACATCACTTAACGCTTAAATGAAGGGTGCTATGCAGGAAATAAAAAAAAGTGTCAGAGGAAGTTGATAAGCCGAGTGAGCAGAAACATGTTGACTACAGGAACAGTGTTTGTCACGTTTTGGCTTTTGCAGGTATAAATTATTCATGTTTTACTGATGCCTCAGGAGAGTTCAAGAGAGGTTTTGTATTCCAGTTTCTCTTCTTTTTCCTTTAAATTTCTGTGCAGAAATTCTAACAGTATTTTGATAATATACTTTGGTTATTTTGTCTGTATAAGCAGCAGCATACAACGAGGAAAAACATTTGCAATGAAACAAAAACGTATTACTTTAAAACTGCTTTCAGTGATATGTATTTATCTCTGTTTGAATAAGTGTTGTTTTTACTTTTTAACAAAATTGATCTTTACTTAAGGGCTTTAAATGGCTTGTAAACCGTTAATGAACAGACTTTCACAGCAATGAAATAGTCTTTAGAATTGAAAGATGTCAAATTTAAATGGAAACTTCGAAGAGATTCTGAGAGAGGATAAAGGTCATGTCTGCGATGATATCATGTGGTATGATCTGTGCTGAACTTTTAACCACACAGATATTTTCTCCATCACCTCAGGTTATGCTGCCCGAAAGTTCCCAGCTGAGTCAGAGTAAAAGAGAAAAAGGCTAAAGCTGTGTTACGGACCGCCCACAGACCTTACCTCAAGCGATGAGTGACCCTCAGGACGGCAGTGATGTCACTTCAGCCTCACGCTCGACTAGACATTTGGTAAGTAATCTTTAACTTCCTGGAATGTTTGTTAACTTTTTAATTTCTTAGGCTATAAAGATCATTAAGATGGAATATGTTTCCTATACATCTGAGGTCAAATTCATCATGATTTATCCATCATTAACTTCAGCTTTGACAATATATGAAGACCTTGTAAGTTACCTTGGACATTAGCATCTACAAAAGGAATAAATGTAAATACAGGGGGGATAGTAGTTAGTAGTTCCAGTAAATAGTAGTTCCGGGGTTCTGTTCACCTGGGTTCTGTGTAGGCTTGGTTCTAGATTCTTGTTTTCCGTGGCAGGCAGGAAGTGTTCTTCTCTGATTATCACCCAGCCTTTCATGACAAGAGCTGAGATGTTTTCAAAGGGAATTGAGGGAAATCTGCGACTTTGTGTCTTAAGTTGTCTTCTCTTTGGCGCTGAGGAGCTGTGTGGCATAAATAGGTGGCCAAGTGCTATCTGAGGTGAGGGCACCAGTTTGGTTTATTTTCAGCTGTGGGTAACGGTTGTGTGTGAGTGCATGAGTTTGAATGAGTGTGTGGTTGTGGTGTGTGTGTGTGTGTGTGTGTGTGTATGTGTGTGTGTGTGTATGTGTGTGTGTGTGTATGTGTGTGTGTGGGGGGGGCTTATATTGAAGTCCTTTTCTCATCCTGTTCTGTTGATTTAATTTGGTTCTTGGCGTGTGGAGTGGACCAATCTCTCTGAGAAACAATCTCAATCGACCCCCAGTTCTAATTAGCCAGAATAAGGTTTAAAACTGTTTCGGTAATCATGGAAACGGAAAGGAAATCAATTCGGTTCTGAGGAAGATCTTGTGTTATTATTTAGCTGGGATGAAGTCACCAAGGCAGACGGTGTCTTGGTTTGTAAATGTCTCTGGGAAAATGCATTTTAATTAGCTGGTTTTCTTTAAAGAGCCAAACAATAAACATTTACAGGAGACGACATGAAGGTTTTCACAGAAACTGTTTTCTGAACTTGCAAACAGCTTAAATAGTTTTAAGAAGTAACAGCCTGGACATGGACACTTTCGAACAACTGGGCCTGAGATCTTCCTGTCTGGCTTGGTTATACTTATGTAAGTGGGTCTTGACTAACCATGTTGCCTAAATATATTTCATCTGAAGATAGAATAGAACAAACTGTATAAGCATGTTTGTTTTTGTCCGTTGTGTTATGGCGCAAGTTCCTTGTGAAGTTCTTACTTTCATAATATCAGTCGCAATTTGTTTTTCAGCAGTTATAAATAAGATGAAGTCAACACAGTTATTAGAGTGAACATTTTATTTTGTTTACAGTATCTCCTAAATAATCATTAAAACCTTTGATAAATGTTATATAATCTGGTTATAGAATGAGACAGGGGCCTTGTAACTTAAATGTTAAATACATTTTGTAAATAAAGTTTTCATTTCATTAATCCAGAGAAAACACATACATTCATACAGAGAAAAAGCCACGGTTGAGTTACATTTAGTTATTTAGCTAAATAAGTCAACAAAATCCCCTAAACTATGTGTCAGTTTATCGTGTTGCATCCTATATAAGGTGGAAATTGTCACAGTTGCTCTTTAAGGAAATATTACTTGGGTGGAACGGAACGTACTGGAACGTAACATCAGTACCGGTTTGTGTGATACTGTGCAGCTGAAAATTATGCAGGTTTTTGTGACACACAAAAGGTCTTACACAAAAGTCAGAACAGATTTTTCAGGAAAGTAATTTGCAGTCCGGTAAAATGATCGTGTAATTCTGCAATGTCTCGGATCTCACGGAGGCAGTGAGACGTTTGTGGGAAAATGTAAGTCAATACGAGTCTCTCAGTGTTTGGATGAAGGTGGGATGAGAACAGTGTCACGTTTCATCGTTTAAAACTCATGTAACACAGGATTCGGTGTTCAGAAACACAACACTTTAAATCGTATTAAACACATTCGAAGCAGGTGTATAAGGTAAACCTGTGTGTCGTACCAAGAGTCAGAACTGTTTCCTGTCGGAAAATACTTAAAAGTACTTAAAACTTTAGGCTGTACTGTTGTAATGTTATGATGTCCTGATATACTGAAACTAACACATTGTGTTTTGGATGCAACATCACAAAATCGAGAGTCTGCAGTGACTGATGCTTTTGTAAAAAATAATTTACTTAATTTTTCCAGTGTTAATCTCTGTTTTTATGTACTTCCCACCACAAACCCACTATCGGCCATTATTCAAACTGATAACAGCCTCTTGATCGGTTGTAGGTGTGTTGACTCACAGGGGAACAAGCTACAAGGGTCTGGTATCGGTGGGCATGTTGACTCAGCGAGGCCCCCTTGTGTTTATCCTCAGGATAACATACCATGACAGCAGGAGGGAAAGCAGAAAGAGAGGTTGAGAGAGAGATATTCTCAACAGCAGGCGCTCAGCTAGCGCAGGAACTCATGAAAGCACATGGTTTTAATCTGCCATCTTTGCTCATGGGATCTGAGCTAATTAACAGAGCCGTAAATGTCATGTGACTCATTACTCAGACCGCAGGATGTTCTGACCCTGTTGATAAAGACTCACATCACTGGCAGCTTTTCCAGGCTTTAAAGTCTGAGGCAGCAGGGAATCGTATTTTTAAAAGGCCTCGGGCACCGATTAAACACCAGCGTTAATAAGAGATGAAACGTGGGATCGATATGTCGCTTGTGAAACATTTTGTTTTATTAGAATTATTGGCTATTGTCAAATGACTGTCAGGCCTTCAGATGATGTAGTTATTGCATCTACTAGCAGGGGGCAAACTGGTGCATCTAATAAACTAGTGGATCGTTTACTATGTTTCTAATAATGAAGACTTGTTTTTTTTCTTTGTCTGCCTTAATGTAGCCTATCACAATACAGTCTCCCACCCAATCATGTGGCGATGATGATGATGATGATGATAATGAGGAAGGAGACCTGAACAAGACTTTGGGGGTGCAGCGATTTCAGCAGATCCTCACCCCTGCCCAGCGCATGACCACCGACCAACACCGCATCTTCAATGAGGAAGACTTTGAGTGTGAGAACTTCACGTTTGATGTATCTTCTAAATTGCATTAAACATCAAGAAAGTCCACAACACACAGTTAGATCCACAAACTGATAATGTTTACTGGACAAAACATGTAATATGTAATGAAGTCTGCAACTTTATTGGACTAGTTCATACAACTAACGCACTAATGTGTCTGATTGACTAGTTTAAAGTCAGCAAGCCTTTACTTTTGTTAACTAACTTTTCAAGATAAATTATTGAACCACTCAATGGATCAATAGACACTGAGTCTTTCTAAATCTGTCCAGACCATCGTCACACCTCCCTACACATTCACCATCCCCTCTCCAAACACCTCCCCAGCGAGGGCCGGAGGAAAAAGCCTGGGAGGAAGAGGAGGGACTCCGGACGCATGAGGAGTTTGTCCACTGGTGCAGCTCCCCCCATAGATGAGGATGAAGAAGAGGAAGAGGCTGATGAAGATAAAGAGGGTCATGTGACCACCGCACCCACCCCAGACACAGAGATGTACGCTGAACAGGAGGAGGTAGATGGTTGATTCAGTGCCGTGTTGTTTTCTATTTGAGTTTCATGTTTATAACAAACACTCTGTGTGGCCCACAGTTTCTTGTGTCATTTGACCACATTGGCTGCAGTGTAAAAACGAATGGTGATGTCACATCACACCGAAAGCTGCCATTTATTCCCCGTTCGGCACTTCACAGCAGTGTCAACATACACAAAATTACACCAAGCGAGTGAGTACACACACACTCACACACATACACCCCCCCCCCCCTCCCCCGGCACACACACATTTTACTTTTACTTATCTAGATAAACTGGGACATTCTGTACACTTCTGTTGTTTTTATACACAGCTTACTATAAACAATATAAACTGACCCTAACAGAAAATCTTTAGCATTTTTACAGTTTCAACTTTATTTGCTTTATTTTATTTTACTATATTTTTATAGCATTTTCCTCAAATGATATTTTTCGCAAGGTTTTTTTAAGTACACATTTGTCCTCAGTATATGTATCCCCCACCCACACAAACCTAAAACATTATGTTATGCGTTTATCTGAGCTAGAATCCATAACTTGCTTCTCTGCAGGGGCAGAACTTCAGTGCGCACTCGGCCCAATGGCCGGCGTGTTTCTGCTCCGTGTTTGTTTCCTCTGAGCTCACCGGATGGCAGCTACAAACCGGGGCGTAACTATGACCTGCAGGAGCGTCTCCGCATGGGCAACATGACGGGAATTGGGCCAACACACTACCAACACATGCCCACTGATGAGAGCGAGGCTAAGACACTCGCTACTGTTGACCTTGATGACATCAAAAGTGAGTGTGTGTGAGTGTGTGTGTGTGTGTAAGTGTGACTGAACAATTGGTAACTTTGACACTAACATGAAAATAAATGATGCTCTTGTGACGGATCATGTGAGTTTGTACCTCTATGTTTGAGTGTAATGTGCCCAATAATTTAATTTCTGTTGGCAAAACTAAAGTAAGTACTTTAGAGTTAAAGTTTAATCTTAAAGGCTGTTTGTTACAGGGAAAGCAGGACTGTTATGATATGACTGATAACTTGATTTGTGTCTTGCAGGTCACAGGTTTGAAGATGTCCCTGGTGTGCGGAGACACCTGGTTATGAAGAACGCTAAAGGTCAGGTGGTCCACATGGGGAAAGACCACAGAGAACTCAGCAGTCGGGTCAGAAATAAGCTGGATCGGACCCCGCATGAGGTGAGAGGACAAAGTTATCAAAAGCATTCTTGCAGTAACATTAGTAGAACGTTTTTTAACTGTTCCTAGAACTTCCAAAAACATTTTTTTAACACTTTTTATAACTTAATGGAAACAGTAGGAAAACGTTCTTACAACCTAAAATTGTTAGCTGGGTCTGCATCTCTGAAGCGCATCTCCAGACCTGTGTGTGTGATGTAATAAATAAGCCGTGATAATGATGTCATATTACCATACGTTATGTCATGGTACCGCTGGCTCACTGGGCCTGCTGTTCTTTATCAGAGGAGATCATGGCCCTGTTACACAGGCCCCAGGGTTCCTCAGGCCCGGCAGCTGAAGGTAGGTTAGCGTGGATCCGCTCTGACTGGTCTGAGGACCAACTGAAGTGGTTTTAACTTATCGCTTGTTTGTCTAATACCACATTTGGGTCAAGACAGATTTATTAGAAGCGACAGAATGGTGTGAAACTACAGCTTGATGACATCACATGAGGTTTTTGTGTGTCCAACATCTGATGCAGATGTTTGTGGGTGGCTTTGATGAATATTAGACTGAAAACACTACAGATTACTTTTCACACTGATATTTAACTTAAAAGCAAATTAACCACCAGTTTTAACTTACAGCGTCACCCATAATGATGCATGATCAGTGAGTTTTTAACCAACGCTAAGCTTTACAGTTAATATAGGAGATCTGTGTTTTTAATACATTTAATAGAAGGAGTATTTACTGGTATGAACTTTGAACAGCATTCCATTAATCAAGTTCTTCAGATCTGGGAATGTAGCACATTTAACAGAAGATCCCGCCGTATCATTGAGATGTTTGTTTGTGATCTGGCAGGTGTTTGTGGAGCTGAATGAGCTTCTGATGGATAAGAACCAGGAGATGCAGTGGAGAGAAACAGCTCGCTGGATAAAGTTTGAGGAAGACGTTGAGGAAGAGGCAGACCGCTGGGGGAAACCTCACGTAGCTTCGCTGTCATTCCGCAGTCTGCTGGAGCTCCGCCGGACCATTGCACATGGTGAGAGAGGAACTTAGAAGATCTTCAGATGTAGATCACAGCTCAAGTACCTTTAGATGTGGGACTGTATAAAATGTATGCATTTGGACCTCTGGACCATTAGAGTATTGTGCTAAGTGATGAGATGTTGGTGTTAATGAACAGGTGCGGTTCTGTTGGATCTGGACCAGAAGACCCTGCCTGGTATTGCTAATCAGGTTGTGGAGCAGATGATTATCTCAGACCAGATCAGAGAAGAGGACCGGGCCAATGTGCTCAGAGCTCTGCTCCTCAAACACAGGTCAGTCATGCACAAACAGAACATTGCATATCTTGTTATATTACATTTTACCTGCATCTATATCACCTTTCTTCTTCGTCTTCTTCTTCTGTATGTCAGTCACCCAAGTGATGGCAAGGAGTACAACCGGTTTTACCGGAACATCTCAGCAACCAGCCTTGGTTCTCTAATATCTCATTACCATAGCAACAACCATATCCCAGAACCCCCTGTGACAGACCCACTTATCGGAGGACTGTTTAACTTTGATTCACGCAGTGCGGTAGATCTAGATAAGAATGAGGTAGTGTGTATATTCAAGTTTGAAGACATTTTTGAGAGCTAGGAAACAGTAACATCTATGTGGTTATGTAAATTAGCTTTTTTTTATTTGGTTGAACAGAAAGACACACCGCAATTTTTCAGTTTGCACAAGTCCAAATCGAAGTTGCTTGAGAAGATTCCAGACAATGCAGAAGCAACCGTCGTCCTCGTGGGTCAGTTTTCTGCAACTGAAGAACATCAGAACATCTAGCTCTGGAACACCAACACAGCAAAATTATAATTCTCAATCCTCAACAGGGAGCGTGGACTTCCTGGACCAGCCCACCATGGCCTTTGTGAGACTGCAGGAGGCGGTTCTGTTGGAGTCCGTCCTAGAAGTGCCGGTTCCAGTGCGGTTTCTTTTCGTGCTCCTCGGTCCACCCAGCGCCAACATTGACTACCACCAAATCGGTCGTTCCATATCTACACTTATGTCTGATAAAGTAAGCAACCAGGATCAAGTTATCCTTACCAGTTTGAATCTGTCAGATTTATTGACAATGCCATTCCAAACATCCCTCCCAGCACTTCCACGAAGCGGCGTATTTGGCGGATGAGCGCCAAGATCTCCTGACGGCCATCAACAGCTTCCTGGACTGCAGTATTGTGCTTCCTCCATCTGAGGTGGAAGGAGATGAGCTTCTGCACTCCATCGCTCGCTTCCAGAGAGAAATGCTGCACAAACGACATGAGCAGGAGGTCCGACTCCAGGCCAAGGAACCCAAGAGCCCAGAGGATATGGGTACAAGACTCTCACACCTAAACCATTTATGAAAAGATCAGTTCTCTGTAGTGAGATCTGTTGCATTGTTTATTCAAAATAAATGTATTGCCTTAGAAATTTTACTCATGTCATTTTTGTTTCTCTCAGCTCTTGAACCACCATTTAAACCAGAAGATGATCCTCTAAGGAGAACGGGTCGACTGTTTGGTGGGGTTATCAGAGATGCACGGCGCCGCTACCCCAAATACATCAGTGATTTTACAGATGCGTTGAGTCCTCAGTGCATGGCGGCTGTCATATTCATTTACTTTGCTGCCCTTTCTCCTGCCATCACCTTTGGAGGACTTTTGGGTTGGTCAAAAAAATCTTTTCATATAGCGTTACATACTTTAAATACTTACAGATTAAACTGGAGGTTTCTCATTCATAGCTCAAGGTGTTTGATGGATTTAAGTATCAACTATGTTTCAGATGTTTCTCCTTAAATTGCTGTGGATAAATTGAAATAGATACATTTAAGAAGATTGGTGAACATTGTTTATATCTTACATTTGCTTTCCATGGTCTAACTGCTGTTCAAGAAAAACGTTGCATTTAAAAGATGTAAAGAATTTGGTATCTGTGATTTACTGTATGTGGTCTCACAGGTGAGAAGACAGACGGCTTGATAGGCGTGTCAGAGCTCATCATTGCCACCGCCGTTCAGGGAATGTTGTTCTGCCTGCTTGGAGCTCAACCTCTGCTGGTGGTGGGCTTCTCTGGACCCCTTCTGGTGTTTGAAGAGTCCTTCTATTCAGTTAGTATTGAGAAACTCTGAACATAATTGTATGTTTCTTGAAATGATATAGCAAGGAACTGAATGAATCCATGTGTTGCAGTTTTGCAGGTCCAATGAAATAGAGTATCTGACAGGCCGCGTGTGGATTGGATTCTGGTTGGTTGTGATTGTGGTTCTCATGGTGGCCTTTGAGGGAAGCTTCCTGGTGCGGTTCGTGTCACGCTTCACACAGGAGATCTTCTCCTTCCTCATCTCTCTTATCTTCATATATGAGACCTTCTTCAAGCTGGGCAAAGTATGGATATGTCTTATGGTTTGTAGGAACATAGTTATCATCTCAAGATCTTGCAGATGTTTAGACGACGTTTGTCGATGTTGCAGATCTTCATGGATCACCCTCTCCAGAGCAGCTATGGAAGGGAAGACAATGACACGGTTTTACCCTCACCTGACAACAGCAGCAGATCTTCAGCTTCCTCACAGATCCTGAACCAGCCAAACACAGCTCTTCTTTCTCTGTTCCTCACATCAGGAACCTTTCTCATTGCCTTCTATCTGCGGAAATTCAAAAACAGTGCATTTTTTCCAGGAAGGGTGAGCCAGTATTCCAATTGTCCTGCCTCCATATTGTGTAATTTGATTGTTTTTAGTAGATAACATTGTAGCATTCAACAGAATTCAACATTTAATCTTATCTGCTGCTCAGCTTCGAAGGGTTATTGGAGATTTTGGCGTCCCTATCGCAATCTCTATCATGGTTCTGTTGGACTTCAGCATAAAAGACACTTACACCCAGGTGAGGCACAAAAATCCATCGGGGACACAGCTGTCCATTTGTTTGAGGGTGTGCAATATAACACAAGACAAGTGACACAACTCATCCATTTTAACTTTTCCAAGGTATTTTCCAATACTTTAAGTACACACTTGCATACTTCTTTTTGCACCCTGACAACTATTTAAATAATTTGACACTACTCAACAACTACATGCCTACCTAAAAATCTCAATTCATTTTACATACTCCTAAATGATTTAAATTAAACATTTCACTAATAAAAAAGTACCACGGTGTTACCATGTGTTTTGTAAAAGTGAGACCAAACAGTAATTTTGAACTTCTTTCCTCTCTGTATAGAAACTAAGTGTGCCTGATGGTTTCTCTGTGACCAGCCCAGAGAAGCGTGGTTGGTTTATAAACCCACTGGGTTCTGATGGCCGGTTCCCCATTTGGATGATGGCTGGCAGCATTTTACCTGCCCTGCTGGTCTACATCCTTATTTTCATGGAAACTCAGATCACCACGTGAGTTTCTCTTAGTGTCACACGGATCTCTGCAGGAATACATGAAGATGTTCTAATCTTTACTTTAATTCTGTACAGTCTGATTGTGAGTAAGAAGGAGAGGATGCTGGTTAAAGGTTCTGGGTTTCATCTGGACCTGCTGATCATCGTGGCTGCGGGTGGGATTTCAGCGTTGTTTGGACTGCCATGGCTGACCGGTGCCACCGTTCGCTCCGTAACTCATGCAAACAGCCTTACAGTGATGAGCAAAGCCGTCGCCCCTGGTGACAAACCTCGCATTCAGGAAGTGAAGGAGCAGAGGGTGACAGGGTTTCTCGTGGCACTTTTTGTGGGTAGGTGGATTATTTGCATGGGTGGTTAACTATAACAGTTACCAAATGACTAGTTACCAAATGACTAGTAGTAGTAGTTGGTTATTTTTATGGTTAGTAGCTTTTTAGCATTTTTAAAAATGCTAAATGATGCCATAGAAGAACCATTTTTGGCTGTATTGTTCCTTCAAGAACCTCTGCAGAACCTTCACAAAAGGTTTCACAAAAGGTTCTATGTGGAAAGAGTTTTTATATTATAATATGGTTCTTTTAGGACCCTTTGACTGAATAGTTCTTTGGGGAAGCAAAAATGGTTCTTCGATGGCGTCGCTCTGAGGAACCTTTTAGAACTTTATTTTTGAGAGTGTCGTTGGTTGGTTCTGAAATCTTTGACCTTGCAATCCACTGACAGGTCTCTCTATTGTAATTGGAGACATTTTGCGGCAAGTTCCTGTTGCTGTATTGTTTGGTATATTCCTGTATATGGGGGTGATGTCTCTAAACGGGATCCAGCTAACCGAACGCATGATGCTGCTATTAATGCCCCCCAAGTACCACCCTGACCACACCTACGTCCGCAAGGTTTGTCTTCTGCAACGTCTCTCTCCTCAGTAGCCAATCACAACGTTCTGAAGTCAATACATAATTGTCATAAGAGCTGAAGCAATTGCTGTCTTCACGTATCCCTGTGTCAGATTGAATGACCTTTGACCTGTCTATTTCAGGTGCGAACCCTGCGCATGCACCTGTTCACATGCCTTCAGCTGGTGTGTCTGGCTGTGCTGTGGGCTGTAATGTCGACGGCCGCGTCTTTAGTTTTTCCGTTTGTCCTTCTCCTCACCGTGCCGTTCAGGAGGTTTCTGCTGCCCCGAATATTTACTCACCGTGAGATGCAGTGTGTGAGTGATTGTTTGTGGCCCTTCATGCAGAGAACGTTAGTCATGCTGTTTGTAGATGCAAAGATTGTTTATTGTGGTGATTTCTATACTAAAACATAACATGTTATATAAGAGTTTTTGTAAATGTAAAGAATGTGTCTAAATGTAAAGCCTGTATGCTGCTTAGTGGGATTAGACAAATGGGACATGGTCCTAAACTATCATCCTTCCCAGCTAAGTTTAGGTTGTTTTTTGGAACATTTCCATAAAGCAACAACAAAAATGATAAAAAAATGTTAGTTTGAAACTTCTAGGAAAGTTAAAAAAATAATGTGCAAAAATGTTTTTGATATATGACATAATGTTGTAGTATTGTTACAGCAAGTAAGTTTTTGATAACTTTTAAAGAACATTAGCCAGTGTTCTGAGAATTTTTCCTGTCAGCTTCCTGAAACCGCATGCTGTCTAGTCACTCATATATTTTACTGTAAAAATGCTCCATTGTATTTGCCTTTAACATTGTTCATTGTGTCTGTGCGACAGCTTGATGCAGACGACACAGAGCCATCATTAGATGAGAGGGAGGGCCAGGATGAATACTCAGAGATGCACATGCCAGTATGACATCATTCCTCTCCGTTCACAGCCTGGGCTGGTCTCTGTTCCGGCAGTGATGTTCTGTCTATTTTAGATGAGCTCCTTAAGTCACATGTACTATTAATATTTTTTCTATTTATTTATCAGCTATGCATGTGTTGTGGAGGGATAAATTAATTTATGTATGTCAGTTCAAAAAATGATACAAGAAGCACTTTAAAGGTAATTTAAATTGAGACTTTCCATCAGTACATTTACTCCAATGCAAAGCAACTTTTAGAAATTAACAACTGTACAGGAAAACACTAGTTGCAAATGATATGTTTAATATTTTTGTAACTAAACAGCTTTATACTGTATTTAACTGTCCTGTTGGAGGGTTTTCCAGATATAAAACACATATTGCGTCTTTTTATGTGGAAACAACCATATTCTCACCAGAGCACCAAAGTGGTCTGTATTTATATCACACAAACACCAAGAAAACCATGAACAGTTGTCATAGCAAACAGAAAAATACAAGAGTCATTTTATTATAATGGATTTAATTTTTATTTTGAACAGCTTGGATTAGTTTGACTGTACATCTAATATGATGTTTGTCTTAAATATAAGCTGACTCACTTGTGAAATGAGGACAACTGTTGTATAATGCACTATTATTCACTTTTCCCACAGGTGAACATTTGACCTGTGAGGTACACAATAAGAATCCAAATGATTGTATTTTTCACAACATGTTGTGTAGTTTTCAAGCGAAAGCAAGACAATTAAATGTGGATTGTTGATTTGGTATAATGGTAATTTTTTCCTTAAATGTACATTCCAGTAATTGAGGTATTTTTATTGTTAAAAGTAATAAAAGGCATATTTTTGTCAAATTGTATGTTCCCACTAAAACTGACAAGGAGTTTGATCACAGTTTAAACAGTGGTGCCTTTATTTAACTTATATACAGTATGTGACTTAGAGATGTAAACGTGACCTTGTTTTAGCAGATTTGCAGATGTTCAACATTATATTTTGTGATGAATGATATATGACTGTAGAATGATATAAAACTATGTGGGCAAATTTCTTTATTATCTGTGTATTTACAGTCCAAGCCCAATAAAATAACAGAACAGATTGTACATGAGATTTTGACTGATTTCAAATCCAGATACACTCATGTTTCCCATCTGATCATTGTTTGGTATTTTCTTTGTTACATTCCTACAATTTATTTGCTTTTGCAGTTGCACCAAAACCTGTAAGACTGAGAGCTTTTCACATGCAAACTAATGTTTAAGACAATGCAGAAATGTCGTCGCATCCACCGATGATCTCGGGGTGTAAATACAACGTCTCTGCGATCAGAGCATCTCTCGGTCCGGTCAGGCTGAAGGGGGTTGAGTTAGTGGAGGATGTCTCCTCCTTTCCTCGTGCCATTGGTCAGTTTCACGTAAAGAATCCCTGCCAACGTGACGATTGTGTACAACCAGAGAGACTGGGAGTCAATAGAGCATTTGCACAGACTGGATCTCGGCGATGGTGCGTTTTAAGCCCAGTTACGACGCTGGGGACTCGCTGTGCATCGTCTGCCAACACATCAGTCTACCGTCAAATTGCACGATGGACCAAAAGCTGCAGGCCGATTAAGTTGAACGCTTTTGGGACACGGAAAGGCGTGATTTTGCAGCCGGGGGCTGTTGCACTTTTCGGGGCAGGAGGATGGACGTGAGCGCCAGACTTTAATCGGTTTAGCACGATGTTGGCTGGGAGTGCTGGTCGTGTGCATTGGATGCTGTCGATATTTTTGTCCTGTTTAATATTGTCCATCCCTTAAAAGACTGTTTACCAGCCATATTAAACTAGTATTAATATAGTTTATTGGTTTTTAAATAGTAACTAGTACTTTGGTGTAAGTGAAGTGTTTAAAGCTGGACAATGTACCGAAATTAATACACGTCGAACTAATATCATGCAAAAATGTGCATTAAACTTAAAAATAAAAAGTATTTATTGAAGTTTAAGCCTCCGCCTTGTCTCCTTTTTTCTCGCATGTTTTCCCTCGGAGTTCCTCCCCCTGCGGCGCTGGGCGGAGTTTCATACCGAACCAGACGCTCCTTTTGTCGGATTCGTTTCGACCTGACTCCCCGGGGTTTACGGCTGAAAAACAGACACTTAAATACAGTACAACTGTTTAACACGAACGCATCGCGAACTAATAGACGCATCTGTGACGGGATTTTGAAGAAGGTGAGTAATTTGACGATTTTTGTAACCGTTTCGTACGGTTTTCAGATGGCTCGTCCCCGAGTCTTTGTAACATTCATGGCGGCTCTGCAGTGAGAGCTCTGGGGCGAGGGAAGGAACAAGCGCCCGCTCTTACTTCTCTTATAATTGCGGTTTACCAAACCGTGGTGTGCTTTAGCCTCGGTTAAACGTGTGACCAGAGCGTGACATTTAGTCATATGTATTCACGACAGAATTCATTTTATTGTAAAATAATGCATTTTTGGGTAATGCCATAATGTCTGCAAAATCTTTCAAATATGCATGTATCTACACTTAAATGTATATCGTTTGGCAGTACGGAGACTATTGTTATGTATGTATTAAGCCACGATTTGCCATATTTTTTCCGTGTAACCGTAATTCCTCGTACTTGCGCCAATAGCTCAGGCATTCGTGCCAGCGGAAGCTGCGTGGGGACTCCTGCCGGAATATAGACGCCATTACCGGGACTACAAGCAGAGTAACGGTCGGTGTTACAGAAAACACGTTTTAAGCTCATGCATTGAATAAATCACAGCGAGCGTCGCGCGATTGATGTAAATATGCGTATTTTTATGTATTAAACGATATTATTGTATCGCACTTTGCATTATTTTGTATTCTTAATGTCATAAGTAATTATCGTACGGTTTCTAACATACTAAGCCGTAAACTGGTTTATTGTCAAGGGGGGAAACATGGAAGTTACAGGCAAACTGGATTTTTGTGCTTTAATTCAGTCAGTCGGGTTGACCTTGCGCGCGGGCGGGAATGACACCGTGACCGGGAAACTCGCGCCTCGTGCGGGCGCGCAGCTGAGGCACGGAGCGCGGGGGACGCGAGCACGCACGGGAGTGCGGTGTGCATTAGGGCTCGTCCCGGTCAAGCACAGCATCGCTGTTGCTTAACTAAAAGCAATGCAATAAACAATATACAAGCATGCTAAGCATGCATAGAAGCGCATGCAAGTGTTTTAGCGCATGCAATACTTGCAAGGTTGAACGTAAAGATTATAAACCGTAAACGCAAATGCTTAACCTCTGAAATGCTAAAGCAAACTGTGCAAAATATGCATTGTAATATTGCAATGCCCCGATGGTCAAGTAAAATAGTATTTGTGTTTACGAGATACTCGCCGATGAAAAGTCTGCACTGTCTGCGGGAACTGAGCGAGCGCTAGCGGGGAACAGGACACGGTCGTACGGGCTGATATGACGGGAGACGCGCCGAGGCTTCCGTGGACACGGATGTACAGTTGCACGGGTTGCTTTCCTCCTCACATTATCCCAAAATGCTTACATAATCCCAAAAAAGTGTTTCTGCTCCATTTTCCAGCGCCGACCACCATCCTTATGTACTCGAGTTAATATTGCATCTTCACATCGAGGGATGCTTTCCAGCAAGCACGTCGCTTTGCTCCTCTTGCCCGATCGTTATTTTATGGTCGATAAACACAGATAAAAGGGTTTGTCGTCGACAAAAACTGTAAAATAGGGATTATGGCGTCCTGTTTTGTGTCTTTCTCCGATGCGGATGCACTAGTATGGCCACAGCGTGACGATACCTCCCTGTAGCGGTGGACTGGAGGCGGGGCGTGTGCACGTTTTCCCCTGGGTGGAAGTGATGCGATCTGTAAAACTGGATCACCATTCACAAAACCGGTCATTTTCAACATTTTATTAAAGGCAGGGAAGAAACATTCGTTGTTATGCTAGTTGAAAGTCACTTTGCATCTCGATAGCAAGTAACGTGGTCCAGGTACAGAACCATTCAAGTGTCCTAGTTGCTTGTCAAACTATATGTGCATAACCTTTAAGCAACTCTGTTTGACTTTCAGGTTCACGCCTGTGCTCAACAGTCTCTCCAGCAACATGTGATATGCTTAGATTTATACTTTGCAATTGTCAGTATTAACAAATCACCTTTTCTGTGCAGCCACTTGGCCACTGAAGAGTCAAGTTGGAAGTTCAAGACGCTGTTATCATGAATGGCAGCACTAGCGTGTCTGGCACCCAGACTGGACGAATCAAAAATGAGTCCGGTATGGTGGATTTCCTCAATATTGTCTTTGGCAATGTTGGAAGCCAGTTTTTTGAGTAATTCTTTGTGGTGTATGTGTGCTAGATGCAGAAACGTGGAGCAAAGAGGACTGCCTGACACTGCTGGAGAGGTTACGCAGTCTGTTACCCGATGGCGACACCATGAAATACAAAACCACCGAGTCTCATTTCGACTGGGAGAAGGTGGGCTTTGGAGCGTTCACTGGAGACATGTGTAAGCAAAAATGGCAGAAAGTTTCCACAGAGGTGAGCCAAAATCCAGTGAACTAACGCAATAATGTGTCTGCGTTCAGAATAAACACTGATAAGAGTTTGTGTTAAAGACCCCATCAAAACAGAATTGGTGTTTTGAGGCCAACTGCATGCCAGCAGAATCAACAATAAATGCGTTCTTGTTCATTTAATGTTAGGACTGTAATGTGTTCCTGTGTTGTAATGTGTTGCCACAAATGTTGTGGGTTCGACTCACAAGCTACACACATACCGATTAAAATGTTTAGCTTAAAAGGACTGTTAGCCAATTAAAATAAAAGTGCCTGCCAAATGCATAAATGCAAGTCAATTATTGTTGTCCTGTTATTATGCTGTTATGATCTGATTGTTGCCCATTTCAGGTTCGTAAATACAGAACAATGACAGAACTTATTGTTGATGCCATTGAATATGTAAAGAACCCCTACAAAGGGAAAAAACTGAAGGTGAGAACGTTATGACTTTTGAAGTTCCTCCAGTCTAATTCAGAACATGTGTTGGTGTTTGTGTGTTTAACACATTCATTTATGCATTTTAGACACATCCAGACTTCCCAAAGAAACCTCTCACTCCTTACTTTCGCTTCTTCATGGAGAAGCGCGCCAAGTATGCAAAAATCCACCCTGAGATGAGCAACTTGGATCTCACCAAGATCTTGTCCAAAAAATACAAAGAACTCCCTGAGAAAAAGAAGGTCAGTGTCTCTCGCTCACAGGCTTTAGATGGGCTTGTATCAGCGCTCATAAATATCGGTGTGGAAATGCCATGTTAAACTTGTTCTTTCAGCTCAAGTACATTCAGGAGTTTCAGAGAGAGAAGGAGTCTTTTGAGAAGAACATGGCAAGATTCAAGTGAGTGTCTTTCTTGCTTTCAAAAATACCTAAGGGGTCGTTTTTAATGGGTGATTCAGCGAGAAGCTTCTGTTGGTCTTCTTTCAGGGAAGACCACCCAGATTTAATAGAGGAGAGGAAAAAGTCAGACCTCCCAGAGAAGCCCAAGACCCCTCAGCAGCTGTGGTACAACCATGAGAAGAAGACCTACATGAAAATCCATCCTGAGGTAAAAAAACATGGAAAACAACATGGAGGTCAAACAGACTTGTGGTTGTTTATTTCTCCTCTTAGACGTTTAGACCTTTGTAATTGTCATATTGTTTGTGACATACAATCATGTTTATGTTAGTCAATGAATGTTTTTTCAGTTCTTAAAATGACTGTGTGTATTTATTTAAGACTTTTTTAAATGTAGTAAACAGCCCCTGTGATTATTCTGTAGGTAAGTCAGAAGGAGCTGAAGGAAGCGTTGCGCAGACAGTGGTCTCAGCTCTCAGACAAAAAGAGGCTAAAATGGATTAGCAAAGCCCTAGAGCTGCAGAAACTCTATGAGGTACGACTTTGTTTTCCTCAGACTGAGGTGTAACGCAGTCTCGGTAGATTTAACAAAAAAGCTGAAGTTAGCGTGAAATGTTGTTTCTTCTGCAGGACAGCATGAGAACGTACTTTGAAGCTCATCCAGAAGCAAACTCTGAGGAACACGTCAAGTCTGTCCTGACCAAAGCTGAACGACAGCTCAAGGACAAGTTTGATGGCCGGCCAACCAAACCACCGCCGTGAGTTTCAAACCACAGGCCAACATTTGTTTTGTTTTTTTTAGGGGATGGAAATCTTCAATCTTCAATCCCAAATCCTGTTTCCTTATTCCATGGAGTTGTTATAAGTGTTGTAATGTGTGACTTTGTTCTGCAGGAACGGCTATTCTCTGTACTGTGCTGAACTGATGGTAAACATGAAGGATGTGCCAAGCACAGAGCGAATGGTTTTGTGCAGTAAGCAATGGAAGATGATGACCCAGAAGGAGAAGGACATGTTCCAGAAACGTTGTGAACAGGTCTGGAAGCAGCATCCATTTTAGATTTTTTTAAATTGAGAAAAGAATATTTATATATTCATTTTGATGACTTAACATGTTATTAACACTTGGGTTATCTGTAACTGAAAATGACTGATTATTTTCTGTTCTATCAGAAAAAGAAACAATACGAGATTGACCTTCAAAGGTTTATTGAGGTAAGGAACCTCCACAAACTATGTTCTCCACAAACTTCCTGTTTGTTAATCCATTTCACAGGGGGTTGTAGTCATTCTCAAAGGAAGCTTTGCTTGTCTTAACACTTTTCCTCAATCTCCATCTCCCTGCAGAGTCTCCCTGAAGAGGAGAGGGACCGTGTGTTGTCAGAGGAGAAGCTGGGAGGCACCAAGCTGAACCTAGCAGGTGCCGGCAGCCCCCTGAGGGCTAAATCCCCATCTGTGAAGGTGGGCATGAGCAAGATGTTTTTATAGTCGCATACTGTGTTGCTCTTGGGGTTTGTCTGGAGTCTGTTTTGAGAGAGCTTTATTTGTTGCTTGTTGTTATGCTGTAGGAACGGTGCCGCGACCCTGAGCTGGATCAGTGGGTTCAAGGCCTCGCAAAAGAAAAGCGAGACGGTAAGAAGAAAACGCGACTTCCTGAAACGCCAAAGACTCCTGAGGAGATGTGGCAGCAGAGCGTTATAGGAGACTATTTGGCGAAATACAGGGTAAGAATAACTTGCGTTTCTATGGTCCTTTTCCATGCAACATGCAGAAGCACTTGATTGAACATTCACAAGCAATTTGTCATAACATTTGAACTTCTCGTCTTCACAGAACGACCGTAAGAAAGCACAGAACGCAATGGAGGCTGCTTGGAAGGCCATGGAAAAGAAGGAGAAGATTCCTTGGATCAAGAAGGCCGCTGAGGACCAGAAGCGATACGAGGTTCAGTACCGGACCGTGGTCAGTGACCAGACGTTTTGACCACTGTCTTCTCACCTGTGCTGAAGAAATGTCAAAATGTTGGTCACCCTTCACTTTCCTCCTCTCTAGAGTAGAGGTGGAGGGATCTGCATTGAACACACTTGTGTTATTTCCAGCTAAATTCAAATCAGTGCTTTGATGACACGTCATAAATAGCCCATGTTTTCATTTTCATGTTGCATATTCTCGCATATTCTTGAATATTCTCAACATCTTCATTTGTGATGATTTTTGTTTGTATATGTGTGCTGCTTGTATTCTGACTGTAGAACTTAAACTACTTGCTTTTTTGTTCATGACCCTTGTTGTGTTTGTCTGACAGAGAGAACTGTTGGAGATGAGAACTGTCCTGTCAGGACAGGGGCAGAGAAAACCAAAATTTGATGGAGAACCCAAGAAACCCCCTGTGTGAGTGTGGCGTTTGAGCTTCCCTGAGAGATCTTCTTGCAACAAGACACTATTAATCTACTCTTGTTCTATTTCTGTGGTCGTTTTCACCTCAGGAGTGGATATCAGATGTTCTCTCAGGAGCTCCTGACCAACGGTGAGCTGAATCACTTCAGCCTGAAGGAGCGGATGGTGGAGATCGGCAAACGGTGGCAGAAACTCAGTCAGAGTCAGAAGGACAAATATAAGAAACAGGTGGAGGAACAGCAGCTGGAGTACAAAGCTGATCTTGACACCTGGGTTAAGGTAGGATGTTTGTTACACCAGTCACAACAAATGTTCTTGCAATTTGTTGAATAATTTAATCAGATTTTGGAGATTTAGAATCTGTTTTTTTTCTACCTAGTCACTTTCTCCTCAGGAGCGTGCGGTTTATAAAGAGTTTTCCTCTACGGTAAGTTATCATTTCATATTTGTGGCCCTCTGTAATGCAAACATTTTTATATTAGTGTCATGTTTGTTAGCAATGTTAGGCATTCATCTAGCTAACGGTGAAATTTACTTTATTTAAATGCTGTTTCTCCTTTGCAATGCATGGCAAGATTGCCTGAATTAGCTGACTTTGCTTGTAGAGACGTTTTTGTAGAATATTCTGTATGGCTTTATTTTCTTTCTTCTGATTACAATAACATATCTTGGATCAAACCTAACCTAACTTTAAGAAAACGTTGTTATGGCTGCACTATGGGCTACTAATCATTGCTTTAAGCTTGAACGTGTTTTCTGTGCTGTTTTGTCCCTGCACCCCCCACCCTCTCTCTGTCCTCACAGAAACGAAGAAGCACAACAAAAGCACAAGGACCCGGGGCAAAAGTTCGAGTCACCAAGGGGAAGGCGGTAGGTGCCAAACCAACGACGGTGGGTGTCGGGGGGGGCAAGCGTTCCATGGCGTATCGAGCCAAGGTAACGCCCGCTCTCTCTGGGCAACTCCTCCACACTGGCTACACTAACCTCAGTCTCAGCCAAATGCTGTGGACTCTGTATGAACGCTTGATTGTTTACCGTGTGCCAAACATAACAGTATAAAAACGTTTCTATAGTTTAGACTTGGTCGTTTTTTCTGGTGTGTGTTTGTGTTTACGTGCACAGTATTGTGCAAAGTAGAAAGAAGTTTGGTTTGGTTTGCAGCAGGACACGTCAGAGTCGGAGGAAGATGATAAAACAGACACCTCAGATTCTGATGATGAAGATGATGAGTCCTCTGGCAGCACAGATAGTGATGAAGACGATGAAGATGACGAGGTTTGTATTCGAGTTATAGAAACTCTGCTGTAAAATCTTGGCACAGATGTTTTATTCTAACTTTCCAATTTGATACTTCACAGAACGTTGATGATGAGGAAGATGACGAAGATGACGATGACCAATCGGACGGCTCCAGCAGCTCGTCATCAGAAGACAGTAGTGACTCAGATTCAGACTAGCCAATAGCATCCCACCCCCCTCATAGAGGGGGCTGTGCCGGCCACACCCCCTAGCAACGCCTCTCCAGCAACACAAGAGGAGGGCTAACAGCTGTGAGATTACAGTATGCAGTAAACTGGCCTGTTTCAGTGTAGGAGAGAAGATGAGGCCCATATTTCCTATCATGACAGACTTCAAAGTCTGTCTGAAATGTTTTCTCTTTTAAAGGAGCTGTGTTACTCGTGTGGTAATGGCAACCATTTTTATTGCCTTTATATAGGTGTGTTATTAAAATTTGTGTTGGCTGTTTGTTTTCCGTTCTTTTTTAACTTGAAAATAATTCATTTGATTTAGCCGGTTGAGCTTTTAAACGTGTTGGAAGCATCAGGGTTGTTCAGAGCTGGATGTTAGAGGGCTGAGAAACTTTAAAATGGAGGATATAAGTCCTCCTTATATCTGTTGGCCTCAGATGGTTGCTAGGCCTGTGAGCGCTAAACAAGCAGCTCAGATCTTGTTTGGACCTTGTTTGGACTCCATAATAAATGCACTTTTTTCTCTTGTACGTGTTTGTGTATTTTTCGATGAGAACAGTGATATTTATTGTACACTCACAGCTTCTGATTTGTGAATAGACGTTTGTACTACAATCTAGTTTTTGACCATTACAGATTTGCAATATTACGCACTTTAACATAACATTCATTAATGTTATTCATTAAAATGACCATCTACGGTGTTCAATAGATTAATGATGCACTAATATTAAATAATTGTATACGAATGTATTAAAACGTTTCCTAGCCTGTTTAAAAGCAAATGCTGGTTGAAAATCCTGCTGGTATTTTGTTTATTAAAAAAAACAGAAATTATAACTTTTTATGAAACGTAATACTTTAATTACTAAGATGTGACTTTTGTAACAAATTTGTTTTTTAAACTAGTTGCAAACCTCATCCTGTTAACTTTTAAATAAAAAATCTGTTCTTTATTTTAACAGATAGTTACATTAACTTGAGACAACAGGATTTAATAGGAACTTCATTGTGTCAGATGATTTGAGATCTGACAATAACTTGCATTTGTGAACCGACGTTATTCATCATTTCTGTGGATCAGCATGATGTTGTTTTCAGTGATTTAGTTCTTTTTAGTGCGTTTACAAACGAGCCTGAACGCGTTCAATTTCTCGTTTAAAGGTTGTTAAGCGTTCTCAGTTCCTGCCATTAGCTGAGAGGTCCTGCGTGCCTCCAGCCCACCCCCGGCCCACATGCTTGGTTTTCCCTTCCTGTCCCGCAGCTCCAGATGGGGCAGATCAACGCGCATTGCAAGTCTATTGCCCCCGCAGCGGCATGTGATTCCTGCCCGTGATGTCCCTGCATTTAATACGGCAAAATGCGGTGCGACTTTGGCACAATTGACTTTGCAATAACTTTGGAAACTGTTAATACGGAGTGAAACCGCATCGGTGTCGGTAAGTCACAAGGCGTGGCTTTATTCCCTGAATAGCAAAATATTTTTCAGACAAATGTGATGTCAGGAGCAAATAGTTTTTGGCACAACATGGTTTCAGAAACAGATGCATTTGGAAAGTTTTAAGCCCCGTTTATTGATGACACGTTTGTTGTGTTGTGTGAACTCAAAGGCTGTTTTATTGAGGTGACTACAGAGCCATGAGGTCCACATCTTCACGTTTGTCAAGTTTCTCCTCCAGGGATTCTTTATGGCACCGGTGAGTTGGACCATAAACTCTTATATGCTATATTACTGTATTAAGGCTTTTGCTACCAGTCAGTGAATATAACTGAGTTGTTGCATCTATATGGGCAAAACAGTCTCAAGTGAATCTGCTTAATTCATATAGTTATAAAAGATGTATTTCATAAGTAGATGACCTTATGTAACTTGATCAAACAGCAGAATGATTAAATAAATACTTAACAAAAATACTTAAAGTATCATTGTATCATTTCTCATCATTTACACAAAGATGGGCAAATGCATAGTTATATACTTATAAGTAAGGCTGAATAAGTAAGGCTGCTTTTTCTTTAAATTTACTGAAACACAAGGAATTAAAAACAGCCCAGATTATTAATACAATATTTATAGTAAAGCAACAACTGCGATCCGTAACTCTCTACCGCCACCTCTGTTTGAAACATAACATTACATGTTGCTTTGTATTTACATTTCATTATATGCATATGCTGAAGCCAAACTGATATTTGTCCTGGTAAATTGTACCTGACAGTTACAGATCAGTACTATAAACTTAACTTTGCGAGTTGGGGTAAGTTAAGGAGACTTAGTAAAGGAGACTTTAGGAGTTAAGGAGACTTTAGGAGTTAAGGAGACTTTAGGAATTAAGGAGACTTAGTAAGATCACTTTGCTTCTGATCTGCCATTCTTGCTCAAAAACTGATTTTGGTCTTCATTTTAACCCCAAAATGTTACGATTAAATGCGTTAATTACAATTAAACAAGCAGCGAAAGTAAAATACACGCATGCGCAGTGTTTCCTCTGGTTTATCCCGTCATCCACGGTGGGAGGAGATGAGCGCGCGTGCACGCGCTGGTGTCAGGGAGCTCCGAGACCGTCAGGACGGGGTGAAACGGAGGAAAGAGAAAAGAAAACAGAATGAACCCGCTTTCGACACCGGAACAACAATAATTCAAGGAAACACTTCAAATAGAAACTCCAAGAGAGAGTATTTTAAACCAGCGTTGCATTTACACTAGCAGAACAAGAAGTGGAGTCCATGCAATATGTTTTGTATGTCCATGCAAGTGGATCATTAAGACAAGGAAACGGGGAAGACGTGGAAATTACATGCGACGATCATCTCCTGGGACAGGAATAATAATATAGTTTTTTGGGTACGTTTAGTGACATTTTACGCATTGCTTAACCATTGAGCCTTACCCAAAACAGAGGCACCGCTGCGTTCCTGACCACCCCTGTGTCATTAATGGTGCTATTGTAATTTTTCCCCCCTCCATCTTTTATTGGGCGACCGCGTTGTCAAGCATGCCGGATCAGATCTCCGTGTCCGAGTTTCTCTCGGAGGCGACGGAAGATTATAACTCCCCCACGACATCGAGCTTCACCACCCGCCTGCAGAGCTGTCGGAACACGGTCAGTGTTCTGGAAGAGGTAAGGCCGCCGCGTTACTGTCATCTGGGGCTGTACTCGGTCCATTGTGAACCCCAGAAATAACGGTACACTTATATCTGGCGTGCATGCACCGAACCACCGAACCACCGACCCGCTGTTCTGAAGGTCCGGCGTGTCCCGGATGGGTTGCGAGTAGTTCAGTAGATCCAGTGCAGTAACAGCATCTAAAACTGGTGCATGTTAACAATCACATGGGGTTTATTATGTCACTCAACTTGTATTAGTTTACATGCATCCGACGCTGTTTTTGTTCAGTGCGCATTACTGGTTGTATCCATAACAAGGAATAACGGTGCCTGTTGTATTTAGACAGACGAAGGGCTTGTGGTTGGATAATAAACGTGGGATTTATGGTTTTTATTAAGGAATAAAGTTGCATGGAAAGAGGTCAGCTGGACAAATTGTTTTATTGATTCTGTTGTCAGCCAGCTAGTTGTTTTTCTTACAAGAGGAAATGTCATTATATTTGGTGATAACTTTGTTTCTTCAGACTTTGGATCATTTGAATCAATTATGAAAGTTGAATACATTATTTGAATCATGGGCCATCTAGATGCAATTGTTTTGATCTATATTATGATGACTATTTAGGGAATATTCAGATATTGTCACTTCTCATACAAGTACAATTGAGATTAACTAGTAAAAGCAATTAGTAAATTAGTAAGTAAGTGAATGTGCAGATGTGCAAATCGTACCCATGACCTAGATTTTGTGCTTTATTGTTTTTATAGATTAGCATGAACCAGCGGTATTACAGATGGCATGCTAACATTTACATGAACATGAATTTTCCAAGGTTGGTAGAGTCTATAATGTTTATAAACAAATATATGATATATTTTACACAATGTCAGGTCAGTTATAATACACTAAAGTATCTCATACTTTCATCATGTAAGTTAAAACCCAATCATTAGGGCTCCTTTAGTTTTTCCAAAGACATTCAAATGCGTCAAATTTTTCCCTCTTTGATGTTTTTGGAGAAGGAGACGTTTGTGCTTCCCTACTTCTCAAGGAACACAAATCCCACAAGTCATGCCAGCGTCTCGTCTTCTGAGGAACTGACATTGTGATGTTCTAAGAATAGTTTATCTAACAAGGCGAGGTTATTCTCCTGAGCAGTGGTTGAGAGAGAGAAAGAGAGAGAGAGAGAGAGAGAGAGAGAGGATTAACCTACTTAAACACAGGCCAGTAAACACCTGACTTGCCAAGACAACAGATTTCTGCAGACAGATTAAGGGGGTTCCCACTCTCTGTTTATGTACTGCTTTAATAGCACCAGTGGTCCTTAAATGACTCCAGTCAGTGTTATTATGAATTAGCAATGGGAGCCATTGTAAGACAGAATTATTGGGTTGTAAATGAACTGTCCTCTGAATAATACACACGGGCAGGCAGGACGTTTTTTTAGTGAGGGTGTTAAGGAATTGAACAGGAACCTGGAAGGAGAACATTAGCGGTTTTGGCTAATGATTTTTCCAGAGACCTCTCTGTAGTAAATCATTCACTCTGTCCATTTTGACAGCCCCGTGTTTGGGTTTCTTTTGACAGTGTCACCTTGAAACCTGTTTAAACGTTGGTATTTGACACCACACTTGCTATCGGTCCCAAACGGACTTTAGTCAGGGAACCCTGTTTGTTTCCAGTGGCTGTGAGGAATTGACATACACAGTTTGTTGAAAGAGTTGTAGTCACTCTTGCTTGTTTACATTACACCCGTCTTGTTTTATACAGTGATGGACAGAGATTCATTGTTGTCGCACAGCATGCAGGAGCCGGAACTGAAAATCCACTCAGTAAATAAATAAAAAGCCCTTGAGCACTAAAAAGAAAATTCCCCAGCAGCTGATGTTGCAGTTAGTGCTTCATTCACACAGAATAATCTCATATTAATAACATAAACATAATAACATATTCTGCACTGCAGCAAAAGCCATCCAGTTGTAGACCAGTCACACGCTTGTGTCTGAGGTGAAAGTTTTGCCTCTCTAACGCCACCTCTGTTTAAAGCATAGAATTGCAGGTCAATTGCATGTTGAAGTCAAATAAAGCCAAACTGATGTTTTCTAGGGCATTAAATCTGACTGCTCACTTTATAAATCAATATTATAAATAAAAAAGGGTAAGAAAAGGACATTTTCTAGGAAGCTCATGAGTAAAGTTTCAATGTTGACCAGATTTTAAGAATTTGCTTGTGATCAGAGCTTGTCTGTGGGTGTTTAGTGGCCCGGTCTAACGTTAGGGTGTCAATTTTGTGTCATGGTTCCCATTGCGTTTCTCAAATGTTCTTATTCATTTCTTTCTTATAGTTCCAAAGTTACTGTAATGAAAACAGACAGAATAAAGTTGAAAGTTGGTTCTGAAAAGTTCTGACTCATAAACTCCATGAAACTTTGGCCTGAGTCGTTCTTCTTGTGCTGTACACTTCAGTCTACCCACAGCTCTAGTAAACCTCAGCTCCTTTGGCTTTGCAAAGAGCGGAGAGAAGTCATTTTGTAAGAGTTTCACGTTTTTTTGTGGCTATAACTGGTGCATGCTCTCTCCTGACCTAAATGTGCACATGACAGTACGGTGAGGGCTTGGAAATGTAATGACTCCAGTGAAAGACTTGGCAGGCATACATCGGTCTTGAGTCTCAGTTGGCGATCTTGATAAACTCCAGTATTGATCTGGTTGTTGTGAGAATCTATTAGACTGGAAAAACTGAGATAGGAAGTGAGAAGTGTCAGATAGAATAGGTGCTTTATATTTAGGCTGGTGTTATAGAGAACTGAGCTGCATGGGAGCCAAGGGGTCAGTGAGGGTCAACAAAGGGTCAAAGTTCATCGTGAATACACTGCAGCTGAACGCCTGCCGGCAGCCATTTGTACAGATCACATGCTATGCTGTTATGGTAATTATGTCATAGGTCTGCTTTCAGCCAATCAGGTAGCATTACCGCATCATGAAATTAATATTCATGAGCCAAGCTTAAAAGTTTCATAAAGTGTTTAATATGCAAATAGTTCTCATGTACTCATAAAATGAAAAGTAGCTTTTTATTGCGTTTCTCAGAGGTTTTATGTTTTAATGGTGCAGATGATTGTCTTGTGGTCCGTGTTCTCAGTAGAGCAGTTAATGTTTTATAATAATGCGGATAAAAGCTGCAGTTTTCTCTCTGCTCTGCTGTTTCAGTTCGTGTTTATGACTATTATTGTTTGCGGTAAACAACAGCAGCCCATAGGGACATTTCATGACCAAGAGGGTCTTTATTGACCAGGAATTTAAAAACACAGAGAGTCCCTCATGAGTCTGTCACTCTCTGAACTGCTGTGGCCAGTCCAAGCTTGGTGTACCAATATCCAAACATAGCCGTATAAAAAAGGAGAGAACGGCCACAGAGGGAATTATTTATGTCATCGGTGACACAGAACAACTGCTGTCATCACCACAAGTTTACCACAGCAGTCCAGATGGACTTTATCTCTGAGGACTGACATGGACACAATAAATTGTTTTTAGAAACACAATTCATCTCAAGTCATATAGCAGGATGTCAGTCTGGGTTACAAACGCAAGCTTCATGTCTCAGAGGCCAGTTATCAGCCGATGGCCTGTTTCCTGTCAGGGTTTTAACGGCAACCAGGACAATCATACAATATATTTGTGATTCACATTTCTTCATTTCGTAAGTTTTACCTAAGCGAGACTAATTGAAATTGAACTCCAACATTTAAAAGATAAATATCTTTTAAATCATATCTCAAACATACAGAAAAACAAAATTTGAATAAAATAAAGACCCTGTCCTATGATATTTGGAGAGATGGTAAAAAGTGTTTAATTTTGAGAGAGCTGTCATCGAAGTTTAAAAAGATCTGCTAGAATTTTCTCGTTGTATTCATATTGACATATACACCACCCTGTAAATTAAATTAGTAAAATACAATTTCCAGTTGTTTAATTTTTTCAGTCGTGTTTTTCCAAGATAACAAAGTAATTGCTCTGAGTCAGTTAGCCTTTATTCATCATAATTGCATAATTTCTCCTTCATCCCAGCCGACACGCGTCAGATAAAATCAGCGGGATGGGCATCGGTCCGGACAAGAGTTGAAAAGTAAAGAGTTCACATGCAGGAAATGCATGTTTTTTTCTTGGTCCAAATTTGGTTTCCTTCTATTGAAGACAGAAACAAATACATATAAGGTCAGCCGGCGTCTCGCAGGAAACGATTCGTTTACACCCTGTTGTTTACCGTAGTGCAGTAAAATATTTTAAACACAGCTCGTGAGCTTTGACCTGCAGGGACACGTCCTGTTTGCTATGTCTTCAGTTTTCCGGTGGTCTTGATTTTTGAAATAAAATCCACACCTAAGCTTTCTTAAAAACTGAAGCATCTTTTCCCATCTTTTTGCTGTGGTTGCTAGGAAACTGCATGTCAAGAGTCCAGCACTGGTATGTCAGGTTGTGTCTCATTCAAACACAGTTTTCTTGCTAGTTTATTTCCAGAAATTCTGGTTGGATTTATCAGGAGCCTGTGACTGGTTGCAGGTGGTATTGGAGGGAGGGATATGCTGTATTGTAAATTGCATTTTATTGGACAGAAATCTGTGTAGTGCAAGATTTTCAGTATAGATTTGCAATGCTGTTTTTAACATTTAGATGAACACTAGCATATTAATGACCTTAAAGCTAACACAGGTAAAAACTTATATATGAATTTTCATAACCAACCTCTTTTTGTCTATCTTTCCAGGCTTTGGATCAAGACCGAACAGCTTTACAAAAGGTCAAGAAGTCCGTCAAAGCAATCTACAACTCTGGTCAAGGTGAGTTCTGACCCAGTATGAACTGCTACGGTTGGGTTCAGGCAATACAAATCCCTGTCAGAAACTCCACAGAGAAAATGATAAACCTATAATCAGGAAACGGTCAGAGAAGTTAGAACCTGAATTGTGAACTGTTTATTTGAGTTCTTCTGAAATTATGGATAAAATTAGTCATAAGCATTAGCATAAGTCATTAGCAATATCTGTTTGAATCAATGATTTTTTTGTAAATCTTAATTCAGCAAATGACTGGAAAACTCATGGAAATTGGTCACAAACTGTAAGAACATCAGTTAGGTAACATATATGGCTTTTCTTTGCTGTAGACGTCACTGGACCGTGTGTTGAGGCCTGTGTTGGACAAGGAAGCACAGTTAGACTTAAACATAGTTAGACATAACTTAGACATAAACAGTCAGAAATAAGCTCAGCTATTTTATCTTTTGTTTCATTTATTGTCCGAGTAATAGAGTGGCTTTAACATGCTGTGATTCCCCTGGTATGCTGAAAATCGGTTGTTCCTCTTTGTTCAGAAAGCCATAAACTCCCAGCTGGTCATTTAGAGAAGGTGACAGTGCTGGGTTCAGGATATTGGATCTCAGAGCTGCCCTCAAAATGACAAATGACCTCATAATGTGTTTCTGCCAGAGGCTGGGGTTCCGGGTCAGTGGACTGGGAGATCCATATTATGGATGTTTCAGCTTTTCCTCCTGTACAAATTGTAAATATCCACCCTATGTGTTCCTGCTTCCTGAGTCTCCCAGTGGGAAAATCTAGCTGTTATTGGTTTACTCAGTTTCCTATAGGCTGGGATTCCTACAGGAAGCTGTCCTAATCTGGAAACAAGCAGAAAATTGAGGCCTTGTTTGCTTTCTTACTCACTAAATGCTATTTAAAGTCACCATGAAACAGTTGTGACTGTTTTTTTCATGTGACGCATTTCCAAGTGGTTCCTGGAATGAGGAAAAAATGTAGGACTGGATTTGATTTCGTACTTTGGAAATTGATTGGATTCTTGGAAGCTGATTGGACAGAAACTGCCTGGCCAATACACAGTCAATATAGCCGGAAGCATCATTAAGGGAAACAATGTTTTTAAAAACAAAATAACAAGCACAGAAAAAATAATTTACAATTAACACTTTTTATTAACAATTTGATTTTATGGCAACTAAATTGTCCAAGTGAATTTGCATATGTGCATTTCAAGTCTGTTTATTATTATAATTTATGCATCTCTTCCGTCCCACAGAACATGTTCTGAATGAGGAGAACTACGGTCAGGCATTGGACAAGTTTGGCAGCAACTTTATCAGCCGTGATAACTCTGATCTGGGAACAGCCTTCATCAAGTTTTCAGGCCTCACCAAAGAACTGGCTGCTCTTCTCAAGAACCTGGTGAGTCTTATTTTCCTCTGTGAATAAAACAACATATTGTTACATCAGTCAATGATCCACAATTGTTATCTTAGCTAGGTGGCAACTAACAGCAATGTTGGACAAGTTCAAAATCTAGAAGTTTTCAACTGTGACACTGATGGCAGTTCTTCACTTTTCTCCTCAGCTTCAGAGCCTCAGCCACAATGTCATCTTCACCCTGGACTCTCTGCTCAAAGGAGATCTGAAGGGAGTGAAGGGGGTGAGATTTAAAACTCTGTCGCTGGACTCCGCTAATTGTAAAGATTTACTGCCTCAAACCCGCCTCATGCGAGTCTCTTTGGACCAAAAACACACACTATAAATTCTGTCAGAGTGAAACTACAGGCTTATTCTCACTACTGTCCTTTATGAAAAACGGTGTTGATAAACCGGTCACTCTTACTGCTAGCTAATAATCTGGGAGTGTTTTAATGGCGATTGGTTTAGGTTGTTTACCTTGGTAAAGAATTCAGGCATCAGACAGGACACTCCTGACAGCCGCTTGTTGATTGGTTAGCCTCGAATGCAAGCATGTAGCGATGGTGTGAGTTACTTAAACTAAGGGTGGGGGCGTCTGCTGTTTTGAGAAGGTTGGCTAATTGTTTATACATTATCGTATGTTATCCAGGCATTTGCAACATCATCTGATGTTGCAAATGTGGAATTGATGTAGAATTGATGAAGCTTCACTTTTTGTTCGTTAGACTGAGAATACATACCTACCTGCCCCCCCTTCTCTCTCTCTCTCTCACTCTCACTCTCTCTCCATGTCTTTTGCTCTTATTTCCATCACACCGAAAATTTTCAAAAGCAGCGAAAGGGAATAAGTGACGTCTCTGGAGGACATTATCAGCTCTCTCTGAAATCACGGACGCTTTAAACCATTAACAAGCACCTGCTTGGTCTCCTAAATGGTTTGAGGAGATGAATATAAAACAGTCCGTGTCACTGTGTAACAAAGATGTTTTATTGACGCTACAGCTCCAGTGGTTAAATTTCATTATATAATGACTACAAATGATTTTTATTTTGGCTTGAAATCCCATCTGGCTTTGATTTATAAATAAAGATCGATTAGGAATCGGAGCTGAACTGCAGATTTGTGCTTTTGAATCTCACAGAACAGAGTAATAAATATTTAAAAGCATTAAAGTAATAGTTCTCCCAGAAATGAAAATTAGCCAATAAATTTCTAAACCTCAAAACGTCCTTGGTGTATTTGACTCCTCTGTTCTTTCAGCCAACAGAATCAGATTTATATTAAATAATATACTGGCTCCTCCCAGCTTTATAATGGCAGTGAATGGTGCCCAAATTTTAACGCTCCAAAATACACATCCAGCCATCATAATATAATCCACACGACTCCAGCTTCTACAAAAACTACATCTCCAGTTCTGAATTCTGCTTGGATTTGGGCCTTATATAAAACATATCCATGCTGTAGGCAAAAATGTCTACCAAACCGATATAATAACGTTAAAAGAAAATGAACAATATAATTAAATCCTGAGAATCTTTGTGGTGATTTGTATTGTGTAATAATGTCTTTAGTTGTGAAATATTGTACATTATAGTAAACCGAATTGTTTCCTGTGCTGTTTATTTTGTTTGCCTTTGACACAGGATCTTAAAAAGCCATTTGACAAGGCCTGGAAGGACTATGAGACCAAATTGTGAGTGTCTTTATAGCGTAACTCTATATTATTCTGCTAGTGTGTTTATGATGATGCAGTGATGTACGTTAGTTTCATGGTGACACTCGAACAACATAATATATCAGCGTTTTGGTGAGACGCCTGTAACCTCAAGCTGAACCAATCGCAGCTGTTTATTCCTGTTACGATGAATTCCTGGTTTTGCCGTAGCACAAAGATCGAGAAGGAAAAGAGGGAACATGCCAAGCAGCATGGCATGATCCGCACTGAGATCACCGGTGCCGAGATCGCGGAGGAGATGGAGAAGGAAAGACGGATCTTTCAGCTGCAGATGTGTGAGGTGTGTCAAAACTTTCCAGAACTTTCTGAGAAATGTTGGCTTGACAGATTTTGGATTGCTGAGATCTTCTGTTCTTCTCCACCATGATGTCAACCAGGAGATTAAAAACAAACACATTTATTTATTCATAACAACAGTGCAGTGATGGAATCTGTCCTTACAGCAGATGTGTTAGGGTGAGGCAGTTAATGGCTGCGCTTGTAGCCGAGCCTCTTCAACCACCTCAAAGTGTGTGTGCTTCTGTGTTTGGTGGGTGTAGCATCTTACATGCAACTTGCTAGCTATGCACCAAAGGGAAAGTTTCTGGAGGTCTGGTTTCTCATGTGTGTTTAATTGTTTGTGATTCCCAACAGTATCTGATCAAAGTGAACGAGATAAAAACCAAGAAGGGTGTGGATCTTTTGCAGAACCTCATCAAGTATTATCATGCACAGTGCAAGTACGTATCCCAGAATTCCTCAGGTTTGTTCAACAATGTAACAACTGGTTTAAGAAAATACCTGAGAAATTGTTTAGTACCAGAAGGGTTTGAAGTTGCATCAGTTTAAAGACATAATTGCTTCTCTACTTTTGCAACAGTTTGTGCTTTAATATAGTCTGTCTGTTCTCAGTTTTTTCCAGGATGGCTTGAAAACGGCTGATAAGCTGAAGCAGTACATTGAGAAGCTAGCAGCTGATCTTTATAACGTTAGTTTTTTCTCCTGTACTTCCAGTTCTAGAGTGTTTCACAGTGTTCTGTTATTCTACAGCGGTACCTCTGAGAACATCATGAGTGTATTAGATGATGTATTCAAAGACATAAACATTATTAATGTATGAGTACGTGAGAGAGAGAGAGAGAAGTCTCTTCATTTAGACGGAACAAAAGTGAACTCTTTCTTCAAACACTTAATAAAAGTCTAATATCTGTGTCTTATCTCTTATGTGTCTTATGTCTAAATGGCTGCCGTTTTTATGTTGCCAGTATTATGACACAATAATTGTGTTGTCAGATAAAACAGACCCAGGATGAAGAGAAGAAACAGCTCACTGCCCTCAGAGATCTCATCAAGTCTTCTTTACAACTGGACCAGAAGGAGGTAGAAACATCAGGAGTCATTTCCAATGTGATCATGACATTTACAGCCTGTATGTGATTGTACATGTTTTTATAAACGAGAGGAAATGTGGACATTTGGATCAGACAGAGACAACACAAGCTCTTTTCTAGAGCCCTTCATTTGATCTTTTATGTGTTTTTGTTTAGAGTTGATATTCATTTGAACCGGACGCTTCTGGTCTGCGTCGAATAACAATGTTCTGTGTTGTATTATGTTCAGACAGGGCTGTGATAATAACAGTTACATTCGCTCTTATTTTGATTCTGTGCACATTGCAACAATAATCTGACATCTGCATTTCTGACTCCTCCTCCTTTTTCTCTTTCACTGCCTTCCAACTGAAGTCTAGGAGAGTAAGTGTGTTTTTGACAGGCTTGTTTTTTATATGAATTAATTACATGTGCAGCGTAGTCCAAACATATGAAATCACTAATGAAATATCAAATAATATTAGTATAACAATCTGAGTGAAACCTTTGACATGAGGTTTAGATTTTCTTGTTGTGGCTTTTCCTGGCTGGCATGAAACACGCATGATCCGTGTTTTTCCAGCATGCTTTGAGGCCTTTCCAAATGTTCAAATACCTCCCTCAATAGGAAGCATGAATGCATGGTCAATGTCTTAAATCTGCTGAAGTTTTATTATTCTCAAAGAAATAGTTCATAACCTTAAAAGTGTTACTTTCAGTCCATGTAAAACTTGTGTGGAAATACTAAAACTTTCCAGGTTTAAATGCTAAAAAATCCAAGATTTGCGATCTCTGCTAAGACGTTTGAACAGCCCTGTAGATGTTTCTTTATGATAAATGTTTAATGTTCACTCATTTTACAATCATGTGATGTCACCCGTATGTTTTCAGTATTGTGTCAGTGATGTCATTGAATGAGACTATGACTGCATTATATGACCACATTAAGACTGTCTGTCATAATGTGCAGGATTCTCAGAGCAGGCAGAGTGGCTACAGTATGCACCAGCTGCAGGGCAATAAAGAGTTTGGCAGCGAGAAGAAAGGCTATCTCTTTAAAAAGAGTGATGGGTGAGTCTGGTTACTAATTCATGTGGAATACAGCCAAATGCTTTCGTTTGTGGAAATGTTCTGTTGTGTGTGACTTAACTGCTAATAATACTGGCAACACTTATACTTACAAATATCATCTTTGAGATGCCAAGGTACGTTTTTTTTGTTTCCACAGGATTCGTAAGGTGTGGCAGAGGAGAAAATGTTCTGTGAAAAATGGGATCCTTACTATTTCCCATGCTACAGTGAGTGCTACACAACACTACACTACCCAGAATTCTTTTTGCTTCATGTTTTGTAAAGCGACAGATCCAGTCATTGTGATTGTAATAATAGCATCAGATGTGTTTGTTTATAGCAACTGTCTTATTGTTGATTCATAATTGTGTCTAATATTAATGCTAATAAACAACAAACACTTGTGCAATATGTTTGTGACCATTGAAGGCTCATTTTTGACTTTCTTGAAGGAATATATTCAGGGTTAGAGTCAAGATTCACTTTATTTTTTCGCAGAGCTGTAGATTATTACGGCAAAACAGCTGCTGGATAAACATTGTAGCTGCTGTAAAACATTTGCATTGATAACTATGAATCCTGTTAACCTCCATTATTGCTTTGATTTGGTAAAATGGTCTAATATGCACATACCTACAGAGGTTGAGGTGTCTGTTAAACTTCAGGTCACTTGCAGCAGGTATTATGAAACAACAATTATGTTGTTAGATCACTTCCAATGTCCTCTCTGTTCAGTCCAACAGGCAGCCGGTGAGACTGCATCTGCTGACCTGTCAGGTGAAGCCGAGCGGAGAGGATAAGAAATGCTTTGACCTGATCTCCCGTGAGTCATTTTTTCCCCGCCAAACTCCAGAGAGAACGTTCATCAGGGCCAAGTGCTGTAACACCATTACACAGGCTGAGTGCTTAGCGCAGCACACAGCCACTGATAGCATAATAACGCCCCGTCTCTCCCCTCAGATAACAGAACTTACCATTTCCAGGCAGAGGATGAACAGGAGTTTGTAATGTAAGTGGAAACAGTTTTTTGTTTCAGACTTTTGTTCCTGTAGCTCAACGGGTGGACATAGCATTGGCAGCGCAAAGGTTGTGGGTTTGATCCCAGGGGAACACAAGTACTGATAAAAATGTAAAACCTAAATTTACATTAAATGTAAATGTCACGAGACATGCAGGAGTTGTGATTCTTAAATTAACCAAATTAAAGTTAAAATCATAAATATTGTTGCTTAATTTGACTTTATCATAGAAAATATTGTCGATATTCACCTATTCACCAGGTAGTGTATACTATATTTTGCTGTTGATTTAGTTTGTGTGTCTGTTTACTCAATATGTAAATCAGTGTTTGTGTACAAATTGCAGTGATAAAACAAGGATAAAACAACACCTTTATCCTGAGGTGTCGGTGTTGTTTTTCACATCACATAAACGTGTTGTTGTTGTTGCACATGCATGTCCATCTGTGATGCAGTGCATGCGATTAATGCACATATACATGCGTGATGCACAGATGGATCTCGGTGCTGACTAACAGTAAGGAGGATGCTCTGAACATGGCCTTCCGAGGGGAACAGAGTGCTGGAGACGACAGTTTGGAAGATCTGACCAAAGTCATCATTGAGGATGTTCTACGCATGCCTGGAAATGAAGTCTGTTGTGACTGCGGCGCGGCAGGTGAGACAGTCGTGGCATTGCAGGGTTTAGTTCTGGCTTGTACCTGGTCTGCAAAGCCAAATGTCCAATCTGAGTTTTCTTTGTAAAGTCATGCACCACCTTGTGGTGGTGAAGTGTATAGCAGAACACAAAGTCTGCAGCAATAATATACAGTATGTAAGTCCCTTCTTTATCATTTCATCTGCTGTAGAGCCTAAATGGTTATCCACCAATCTCGGCATTCTGACCTGCATCGAGTGTTCGGGAATCCACAGGGAAATGGGTGTTCATATTTCACGGATCCAATCCATGGAACTAGACAAGCTTGGAACTTCTGAACTCTTGGTAATCTAAACATATAGCTTT
>JBAJNP010003515.1:0-29849 GCA_036877545.1 Yasuhikotakia modesta
CACAGGCTGATTGCCTCCATGCCACACCGCATTGAAGCACTCATTTCTGCAAAAGGATTCCCAACCAAGTATTGAGTGCATAACTGAACATAATTATTTGAAAGTTGACTTTTTTTGTATTAAAAACATTTTTCTTTTATTGGTCGGGTGAAATATGGTAATTTTTTGAGATAGGAATTTTGGGTTTTCATGAGCTGTATGCCACAATCATCAATATTAAAACAATAAAAAGGCTTGAACTACTTCAGTTGTGTGTAATGAATCTAAAATATATGAAAGTCTAATGTTTATCAGTACATTACAGAAAATAATGAACTTTATCCCAATATGCTAATTTTCTGAGAAGGACCTGTATACACTTAAGCTCAAAGTGTTCTTCTTGCTTAAATTAATTTGCAGTCAAGTATAACAAGGAAGACCTGACATTCTAACAGTTCCACCACATCATATAGTTCATTATCATTACTGTTGGCCATTTATAGTTACCATGTAAAGCAGAAACTTGGCACATTAACATAGAATGTTTGGTCACAAGTATGTGTTTATCCACATTTTACTACTTTTGATCCAATCAAAATTCAGAATGGGATCTATACTGAATACAAACCATCAAACAGAAAATGATTCTTTAGTCTCTGCATTCCCTGTGCCGACTTGGTCTTTTCTTAGTGCACACATTTGCTTAACCTAGGCTGCCTTAGCAAACAACTTTGTTTATAAAAGGCTAATTCAGGTTGCCCTGGTGTTGTTTGAGCAAATCAAATACCTTCTATGTTTTGGCCAGTTTGGAGCTGAAAGCTCTGATCTCCTACCTTCAAATATGTCAGGCTTTTTCCAAGCGCCAATATAAACGTTTTGAAGGTTGTGTAGGAAGACTTTAAACAAACTTGCTACTAGTAAAAGAAGAGAAAATTGAACATGGAGCCAAGGTAAAAGAGCACCACCTGTGTCAACATGGCTCCCTGGGTCATATTTACTGATGCATCATTAATTTCCTTGGAGTGCTGTCTCCTTCAGAGACTCTGCAAGTTTCCAGGGAAGATGAAAGACAACAGAAGGTAAGGGATGGAGAGCAGCTATTTAACTTAAGGGAGGGTTGGCAAGCTGCTGTCTCTGGCAAACTAGGAGCTTGTTTAAATAACGTTTGATGTGTTTGCAAGGACAGCTACCAAGAATCCCTCACTTTTGTTTTTTTATCCTCAGAAAAACAACTGAAGAGAACTGACAGCTTCTTTTATGCCATCCACCCATCTCCAGAAAAAATATTACTTTTTTGTTTACTATAATTTTATCTGTAATATTGTCATTTTAATTTTTTAATATTGCCATGTTTTTGTCAGCTGCATTTAAATGGCAATATGTTCTGGCTAGTATTAGTGATTCTGTTTTGTTGTTCTTTCCCTTTAGATTCCTCTCCTTTTAAAATGATAGAATAAGAATCAAAACAGCAAAAAGGTGCAATTTTGTTGTAAACTGAACCATGAACTTGGACCTTTTTATTTTAGGAAAAACATTAAAGGTTAAATTTACTGCTTGACCTTCAGAAGTCCTTAATAGATGATTTTCCTGGCTGAATAAAGGCAGCTACTGCACAAAGGTGTCCAAACCAGTTTGTCACATCACATGTAACCTATTTCTCTAAACAAAATCTTTTTCAATATAGCTAACCATGTTACTTTAAAATGGTGCTGGTGTATTTGAGTGTATATTGCCTTTTTCATGTATGAATGAAAAAACAACACAAACATGTTTATGTTAATCTATGTGTGATGTCCTGGACACATGCAAAAGCACTTCACGTCATTCACGGTTATATAATTCAAACCCCTTGCTTGCAAATCCAAACAGAATCTCTATTCTCCTGCCCTCAACTGACAGTTGGCACGCTGGGGTATTTAATAGTGGGTATTTGCCCCCTCACTTTCATACACACATGCAAAAGCATTTTACCCACTCTACAACATTTGCTGTCTCTTCCTCTGGGTCTTAAAATGCCGACATAATAAGAGCATTCAATGCAAGGAATGTGGAAAGAAAAGCTTCAAAGGACAGAAACACTTAAACCAAGATAAACCCCAAATTTTCTTTCTCTATCTCTCTGTTGAAACATCTGTGGCATTTTTAGAATGGCCAGGATTATCTATCAGCCACTGACTCACTTGTGAAAGAAAATGTGAAAGAAATAAACTGAAAGAAATAAACAGCCAATAAATGTTGCTAATAAGGGATGGGTGTGGATGTGAATTTCTGTGTCTTGGCACACAAAGGATTTACAATTTAACACTTCAGAACTTTCCACATGACTAACTTGCCTACATGATTACATTTAGCTAACATCTATCCATCCATCCATATATTTATATATATTTATAAACATAAATGAAACAAGGAAAAACACAGAAAAAAAGGAAATGAAGAACGCTTTCAAAACACCTGAAAAGAGAGCTAAAAAATGCTTGTTTATAGAAAGAAGCACCAATCATTTTACTACGATACATTTTATATCCTTTGGTATTACATTGGTTAAATTACACAGCGACACATTTATCGAGAGCCTTTCGGGTTCCATTTAAAATGCACAGATGAAGGGGACATAAAATAAGCACATAAAAAGCATGAGTCTTTATGGGTGCTCATAAATAGCCGGAGAATGTGTAATATTGCAAAGCAGTTTTAGCTGGTTTGCGCTTTTCTCTTGCTCCGATTTCAGGAAACCACAGTCCAACCCTGAGCTACTGCCTAGAAATAAGGACAGAAACAGATTTATGGTGCAACTTTGCCCCAAGTGAAAGCAGTGTTTATTATCACCCCTGAGTTTTATGAAAAACAAGAGGGGCAGAATAAGGTTTTTGTCCTTTTGGCATGCTGTTGAGCGGGATTGCAGAGATGACATGGTTTATGACTGAGAGGGTTTCAACCAGCCCTTGTTGTCACATTTAAAGTGAAATCTTTCAAACGTCAGTTCAGAAATGCACCGTGGGACAAAATGCCCTAATGCTAAACAGCTGCATGAAAGGAGATTCGTACATGCACTGCAAATGATAAATAAAACAGTGCTTTTCCGTTTCAAGTTCTAGCAAAAATCAAAGCTAGAAGGAATATCGGGACTGCCAGTTGATCAAAGTAAAAAGTAAGAAGAAAGTAAGAAAAAATTAATGCAATATTTAGATCTCTTTCATATAGCCCTTATTTTAAAACTTTAAGATCTCAGACCATCATGATTTCTTTACTACATGTTCTCCACACATCAGATTAACTTCTTGGCATGGCAGGGACAAGTGATTGAAAAAAATCAAGCAGGTCAAAGTTCAGGGGTCACTGATACTGTAACTCACTTGAGGCCCAGACCATTGAAACCCAGCAATTCTCCACAGTCATACAGCACACTGCATTTGCCACATAAAATAGTGCTTTAAAAGTAATGTTTTTTCATAACATGAACATTTTAATCTGTCTTTCCAAACCAAAACCTTTTCTCTTTTGAAAATTCAAATTACTATTCAGCTCAATGCTTACTGTTGTTCAATAACAGCAATGGGTTTTATCACCTGTTTTCTAGGCTATGGCTGTAAGCCATCAATTTCCCTGTTCGCCTAAAATAAAATTTCCATTTAAAACACTGGCTTTCTGGCTGAAACAATAAAATTGCACTTTACATGCGGGAATAAGCATGAAATCCTTGCTAACATCCACCGCATGGATTAACCGTATTTCCTAACACCAGCGTAGCTATTACCATTTTAGAGCTAACAGCCTTTTGTTATGTAGGAATATAAAACCCTCACCTGCAGTGAGCCATAATTGTCAGAATAGGAGCCTGAGCTATTATCTGAAACAGCATCACAGTGCAGCTCATTTCAAAGCTGTCTTTAAGTTTTATTGTACTTTTGAATCATAGCCACTGCTGATTGGTCAGAACCACCTGGATTGTGCAGGGCCATTCGATTAGGAATTCAACATGATGCTATAAAATCGGTCCTAATCGGATTTTAAAAAGGTTACGTATTTGAAACGGCTCCACCACATTTGCAGTTAATATGGAGAGGAGTGAAGGAGAGGAACATGGAAGCCAAGGAGTGTTCTGCCAAAGTCTTGGCCGAGTCTGAACCTCCCTGTCACATGGGAGCATGAAGAACTAACACAAGGGCAAATCAAGCTGTGGTAGCCAAAGGCCATAAATGAAACCCGTAACACTAAACCTTACACATAAGGGTTTTAAAAAGTGATGCAGGCAAGCAACAGATTTCTTAGAGGAGGGTGTGGAAGCAGTATAGTCACTATTTAGGGTTGGGATTTTTGGTGCTATTAAAAACGTATTAAAAGAGTGTTTTTTTTAATAATTTAGACCAAAACAAAAAGACCAAACAACAATCAAAATATTTAATGCCAGAATTATAAACAGTAAAATCTGGTCTAAAATAATGTGTTTCTCTTAAATGAAATGAGGAAAAATTATTAAATACTATTTTTAAATAATAATTTTAAAGTTACAACCTGTAATTTCTGCCTCTCTGCTGCCATCTCTGATTCAATTGTAAAACTGCAAATAGTTTACATACTTCTCTTTACATTTGTTAAAGTCAAATGAAGCCAAACTGATATTTCCTGGGAAAACAGACCCAAACGTTCAAATTATAAATTATTTTAAATAATGTTACCATTGTGAATGAAAGTACGGTAAGGACAATGTTTTAAACACTGTTCCGTTATGTACTTGTTATGTAACTTTTTTTATTTTAACTACAAAATGTTACCTGACTGTTAATCCTTCCAATAGTTAATGCTTAACACATTGTATATGATCTTCCAGCACTGTTTGCATGTTCTGGTCTAACAGACATGGATTGTATGGGCCATTTCATACTGTATCACTTCACAGCCCTTACATATGCGCAATGCTGTGGATGTTTTAAATGTAAAAAAAAACTCTCAGTATATTCTTTGAAGGATGTCACTCCCTGCAGTAGCTTTGCTCTGTCCCACGTTAAGCCTAACCACAAATATGACCATGATGAGACCTGCTAGTCTAGCTGTCAATAAAAAACTGATCTCGACAAGACTCCTTAAGAAACAACAATTCTGAACATAATAACCTCACTTGGCTGCTCTCCAGCTCTCCTATAAGCACATAACCGCATTCGTGATCAGATGTTAGCATTAGTGGCTGTCCTTTATCAACCGTACAACTGCACAAGGCCTTCAAGAAATGAGAGTCATCACTGATCAAAGGCGATAGACCCAGATTCAATAAAATGGATAATGGTGACTGTAAAGATTGCAGGATTTGACAGAATCTTTCACAAGCTGGAGAGCAGCTAATTGGTGGAACTTTGCCTCAGTGTTACCTTTGAGCATGTCAGGTTATTATCCGTTCACACTGACAGAAAAGAGAATAAGACAAAGCAGAAAACCAGCTATGCGATGTAGCATCGCAGCAGAGAAAATTTGCCTCCCAAACACCTGACAGCCAACTGTACGTGTGATGGACATGCTATGCGGCTGTCAGCAGATGAAATGAAACTTGGTAGACTGCTTTCTGTAACACTACAGAAAATTGTTCTATAACCTAAAATGCTAATGATGCCTGCTGAGGTTGAGAGAGAGAGGAAGAGGCATAAAATAAAAGAGGTGGTTGTTGACCTTATAAAACTAGGCTAATGCACAAAGCAGCTGCCTGTCCTCTTACATGATGAATCCTAAACCTGTATATTTTCCAATTATCTGAAGACAATACAAGGTCCGAACAAACAACACCATATTAAAATTTGTTGCGAGTTAAATGAATTAAACTCTGTAAATGTTAACCTAGCGACACTTGATTTAAGGTCAAAGGTTTTGATCAACCTGATATAAAAAAAAACATACAGTATGTATCATCCTACAAAGTGTGCAATATTGTCTGCACCCTTGTGAGAATGCACTTGTTTCCTAATATAGAACATTATGTGACATTTGCAGCAGTGGAAATAGTATGTCTGAATGTGTAACATACTTCCCTGATTTTCCTGTATGTATTCCCGTGAGCCCTAGTGACTTAAGAAGTGCAGTGTCATGAAAAACATGAGGAGAGATAAAATTACTAGTTTTCCATTCTAACTATCACGCTGATGCTAACATCCCTACTATAACAACCAATGTAGACAACACAACATATACGCTGTCTTAACAGACAAATCTGATGCCATAACTTCAAATATAACAGTACAGACAGTCAGACCTAGACATCAGATTTGAAACCGAATTAGATTTATACACAGTGCCTAAATGTTCTTAAATATTCCTAAATGTTCTGGAAGGGCCCATTGGTGTGTGGTAAAACACACTTTTGAGAATTCTGAGAATGTCAGTGGAAAAACACTTAAAATCACTTCGCTTTTGTGGCTTTGGCTCTCTTCTCAGGGACATTTCTACTACTGTGTTCACTAAACAAAAATGCTAGTCTTAAATGAATCTTGGCTGGTTGACACATTTGACTAACACTAACGCAGTTCAAGGTCAACTCAGTCAGTCACATAGCTGTGGCCCAAAATTGTATGTGGTCATTCCCAGTTAGCATCATCAAAAGTGCAACTTAGTAGTAAAGAGGCGATTAGCTAGAGATTGTGTTCCATTCACATTACATTATGTACTTTTTGTTTATGCTGCATACATACAGTTTGATGAACTTCCTGCTGAGCCCTGTAAATCTGTACAGAAGAATTATCAACAGATCACAGACTGGCCTGAAAATAAACCATGAAACACATGAAACTCACTTATCTGGAAATATCTAGTGTGTCCGCCCCATGGCCAGCTAAACGGAATTAAATGAAATTTGACTTTACACATACATCATTATTACAGGTTCTTGGTCTCTGTCATCCATCTGGAAGCACCGCTTCTTTGGTTGGCCCAACCAATAGCTCTCCATTTAATGTTCCAAAAACAGTATTCCAAGACTAATGCTTTCACTGTTGTAATTCTTGATTTAAAACCATCATCATTCACATACTAACAATGACCCATCTGACTGATAAAAAAAATGCAGGGCTTATAATTTTCCCTGCAGTTGAAATAAGTGTTCTGTCATTTTTGTGGAAAAAAAACTTGGCACGGGATATGTCTAATGATTGGCTGCCTGTCAGCCATCCAAAGCACCAGTGATCAATTATTCAAGAGAACTGCATGTTTTTGCCTCTCTCAGTGCTTTGAATGGCTTTGCTGTGCTGTTTATCACTATCTCTGCACCTTGGCTGAAAAATGGACTCAGTATGCCACTAACTAAAAGAAACTACAGAGAATAAAACACATAAATACAATAAAGAAAACCTAAACCTCCATGTTAAAGATACAAACGCCCTAGACTATAAAGGAGAGAACAGCAGTGTTGGAACAACCAGAGTTGGCTGTCTGACCTAGTTAGCATATGAACACCCCCACAAGCAGACTGTACCATGATCACAAACAAGGGGCAAAGCGGGTCCCATAAAGAGCTTAACGCAACATTTTAAACACAGTCTTTGATGCTGAATTTATGTAAGCATTTCCAAGACATTCCAGAGACATTGATAGATGCCTAAATTCAGCACAGGAAGTAATGTTCCTGTTTCAGCTCTGTGCTTTGCACACAATGTTCTGAGAATTTAAGTGTAGCGTTTTATTATAGGTTGGGCTGCCTAATCCGAATGTAGGGAGGCGATAATTAGCGATCTTGCTTTCAAGATTGAGGGTATAAGACTACAAATGCCTTACTGATGTAGCAATATTTTGGATACACTATCAATATATATATATATAGCACAAGTAAATAAACTGTTATATAAATAGCTATATGAATACTTTAACACAATGCTGGATTACACATATAAAAACACTCACCCTCTGACGCTGGTGCCCCTGGGGGCTGAGGCCCTACAGGTGTTGGGGGTACAGGTCTTGGCCAGGGTTTTCCTGAGGGGAGGCCTGTCTTCACAACCCCAACAAACTCCACAAAGGTGCCAGGAAAGTTGCCTTTCTCTTTAGTGCGTTCATTGGTGCCATGTAACCAGCCCTTGGGGCACTTTTCATCACCCTCCTTGTAATCGGGTGTCAGCAGAGCCGTTTTAGCGACTGTGAGGAGATCTCCAGACTGCAGAGAGATATCATCACCCCTCTCCTGATTGTACTCAAACAGTGCACGGTACTGGAAACTGTCAGAGCTCATGGTTTCTCTTTACATGAGCTTCAAAAGGTTTTTCTGTAGTTTTATGCTTATATTAAACCTGGATGTGGTCAGTAAGTCCTTGGGTTAAATCCTGAGTGCTAACTCAGCTGGAAAGTCCTTGAGTTAAATCCTGAGTGATAATCGACATTCAGTTGAGTTTCTTGCAAGGGTTAAAATTCCACCACTACCATAGGTTGGGTAGGGGCTGTTATTGCGTAGTTTTAGACTCGTTTCACAAATTAAAGTACAAATGAAACTAACTAGACCATGGGGGTGATAACAATCCTAGCAATCTGTGGCAGGACACAGAACAGGATTAGAGATTGCAGAAACGGAGACAGCTCCATGAAGCCAGGGATGAATACGGGGCGAGGGTGCATGACAGTCGTAGCACATATTTGGGGACACGGTGACCTGGAATCAGGACTTTGGGAAATTCTGCAGTGTTGGCATTAGTCCACAGACAGACGTAAAACATTTACTTAAGTATTTTTAGTCCATCTGCAGGTGTGGTCAAGGAAATATTATCATGAACAGTGCCAGTTAATTGACAAATGACAGAGCACAGCCGTGGTCTTCCTCCTGATAAAGACCTTAAAACCTGAAAGCATTTTATTCATTAGTTTTACAAATTCTTAGTTAATGCATATTTAAATATTAAAATTCTTGCGTCATAAAAGCATCATTTACATTGCAATAAAATCTCGATAACACGATAACATACGCACAAGATCAATTTTTTACTGCATGGCATTATATACTGATAAACACAACGTCTCCCTCACAACGCGTGACTGGGACAGTGCCAAGTTGAGTACAGCGTGCAGAAACTCGACTCGCGTGATACAGCCAACTATAACTTACCTCCTTTCGCAGTGAGCAAATGCGTCCAAAATACAAGATGCACGCAGTCCAAACCTAGCAGAATTAAAAAACATTTTACAGTCTGTTCTGTTACAATATGCGATTTAAATGTATCCCCCAAACAACCTGCGTAGCTGAGTCAGACATCCAGCCAGACTAATGCTGTAGGACGAGTCTGCCCAGGTGACGTCAAGACCACGCCCCCGCTGTCTGAGTATGACACGGTGGGACGAAGTTGGGAACTTGCCTGTCATTATATAGAGTCGCGACATATAGCGACGTATTATTGAAAATATTGCGACGTAGTTTCAACAAACAAACAAAGTTATATAACAAATGTCTGACGTGAAAAAAATGCGCAGATCACTGTGAAAAGCATTGTCTAAGAATTACACCGTTTCTTTAAACAGGCTCAAAGGAGATATTAACATCAAGACACAGACATTAAATCTATGCGATCGATGTAACTTTCAATCTTTGTTTCAAAAAGATTTTACATAGACCTAAAACTTGATCTCGTTATAACTTAACCTTTAAAGCAATATATATATATATATATATATGGATATCTTTGCCATAGTATATATTTGCCATAATTAAAACTATGTGTAAAAATATGTGTACAATTCCACAGTACTAAATAATATTAATCATTTGTCTGGTATAGCTTTGATATGCAAAGCCTACTCAGAGCATTCAAGACAAAACCTAAATGAGAAATGTAATAATAATTTAGTACATAATTAAAATGGGTCTAAAGTTAAACAGTAGGAGGCTTATGCCATAATGGTTATCCATCAAACAGCACATAAGCTCCTATGTATATCTTACACAGTTGTTTGTTCATCTTTGCTTCTTAATCATTTTTCTTGTCCTGACTGCAGAGCCACTGCAGTAAATCTGGATTCACTTGTCATTGTTTACCCTTGGTGCTTATTACAATATTTGAGAATTGTGCTTCTTTGAATAATGCAGGTAATTTCATAGGCCATGAGGTTGAAAGTGCAATTCTGATACAAAAGACACATAAGCCCAGTGTGTGAAAATACAATAGCAAACATCAAGACCTTATGTAAATGCAAAGTGACATAAATCAATTTGTGGTGCAGAAAGGTAGACAAGATATAATCAAGACAAAGCACCCACACAGGCAGGGATGTATGCATGCAATCTTTGCACATGGGTTGATGTATGCTGAGATGGATTGCATGCAAAATAAAAAAAATCACTGGGGACAATGACAAATCAGTAAAAATAATAAAGATTATAAAATAAATAAAGAAACCAGCAGCTCAGGTAAAAGGCTAAAATTGTCTCTCAAATGAATGTAGAAAATGTGCAGCTGGGCTCTCTTTTATAACAATGACAGAGTATGTGTAAAGTCAAATACAAATATTTTAGTTTTGCTATTAGAATTCCTACATTAAACGTCACAGCACCAGAAACCAGGCCACTAATATAATATTTAAGCAACGCGACATGAGCAAGAATTCTATTCTGAAAACAGGTTATGAGATGTTCAAAATACAGTTACTTACAGTTAATAATTATACCAAGTTACTGTTGCAGATGATTTTAAATCAGGATGATTCAAAATTTGCTCTCACTTTGGTTGAACTGATTATGATATTAAACTGAAGTTATTGGAGTTATTTTTGTACCAAGTTGAATTATTTTAAGGAAAGATTAGGATTTTCTGTATGCCTGAGTTTTGTTATTGCATTGAATTTAGGAATAACAGAACAACGGTGAAGTTAGGATCAAGACCTTCCCTTGAAGTCAATTGGTTTAGGCCCGGTCCTTGTTGCACTTCAAAGCTTTAGCCATCCTGCACTAACCAAAGCAAAAGACTGATCCACACCACACCAGATGTTTTTTAAAGCACATCTGTTTTCATTTGCCTGCAACCCACCAACATTGAACCTTGTCTTTCTGCTTACATTTAAGAAGCCTAGCACCGATAAAAGAAAATGGAAGGTTTAGATTACATAGAAAACCTCCAACCACAATAATAAAACCACATATTTCTGTAGGGCCTGAAGATGTGGTCTATGTATTGACGTTGTAGGTGTCACTTTCAATTGCACATTTTATGTGTATACTGTCACTTTAAATGCATATACTGCCAGTGTATATGCAGCTGAAACGCAGGATCTTTTCAGGTCCTGATGCCCTGAGGGGGGATGCTTGCCTTCATGATCTCATTTATTGTCCCTTTACAGTCAACATCTGGAAAATGCATTCCACCAATCAGAGGTCAGGGGCTTATTGGTGGCCCATGGTTCATATAAAACATCTATAGATAGACAGACCCAGTCGAATGGCTAGCAAAGATGAAGGTAATACAGATATTATGTTGGGAATCTAATTTTGGTGAAATTTCTGTAGGGACTGTTTGTTTTCCTTATCATGTGAAAACATGTGTCTGCAAGTGTAAGTGATGGAAAAACTAGCTGCTGAAGTGTGTAATAAAAGCACAGGCAGATCTGAGGTATTATTTTGTAGGTGTCAATCAAGCAAAGAGGCTTAACTTGTGTTTTCTATCTATAGAGAATCTAACTATTGGCATTTGTTGGCATTTCAAGAGTGAACACATCTGTGTTATTTAACATTGAGTGTTAAATGACTAAACATTGGGATTTAGAAAAATCGGAATGGTTGTTGGTATTTTGTACTGATAATACTGTTAGGTTGTGGTATAAACCAATGAAGTTATATATTATATATGGACCTGCACAAAAAAATGCAGTTTTAACATTCACTAGCAAAAAAACACTATGCTAATATGAAAACTGGCAAACTTCACAAAACATCACAAAATATACAACAACACAGAAAACACCACAGAACAGGTAACAAGGTTGCAAATGTAGGCTGTAAATTAAGCTGTCACCCAGGGTTGTACATAAAAATGTTAAGGAAATGCTAAATGTTAAAGGTCAGAATAAATGTTTTTTTAAACATTTAAGAAGATTTTAACTTGTTGCAAGAAATACACATTTTACATTTAAATAAAGTTATAGGACGCCGCGTACTATATAACTTAAACAACCATTTATACAAATACTGAATGTATCCCTAGTATCTATACAGAGTCACCAGAAGTGAATCATACAATGTGTCTTTCATCTTAAACTGAATTTGTTTGGTAGCAGGAAGGCTCGAAGGACAAAGACATTACACTGGTGGACAGTGGTCCTGAAAAACCACTAGCACTGGAAAAGGGTCACCTCTTGCCTGCAGGATTACTTGGACAGAGCCGTTACCCAACCAAAATAAAGTTTATAAGGTGCAATGAATTGCATGGAAACCCACAGAAACTGCTGCCCCAGGATAAGTGAATAAGAGGGGACAGCTAGAGCCTGGTGATGATGTCATTACAGAGTGGATAAACAAAACCAAATTAATTACATATTAGGTCTAAATTTAAACCTCTATGTTAAGTTCCATTGCACATTAGATAAACCTAGATAACTGGACTACCACATTTAAAAGTGTTTTGAATATCTTTGGTTATGGTTATTTTATACACTAATGTGCAAATCCAGCAACAGTAAATATGACACTCACTGTCAAATATTTGCCAAATCTCTATAAGATGATATACAATGTACTGAAGGTATTCCCTTAAAGTACTATATGTACAAAGTAACACAATTGTAACCACACTACTTGCTACAGCAGGTCAACATTATCATCACATGTTGAGCATATGTGCTCACAGTGTGGTAGGGAGGCCAGACAGCATTTGTCTGGCACTATGAGAACCTGAGGGCTTTGAGCTGACTCCATGACCTAGTAAATATGTTCATCTCCAGTTCCTCTCTGGGTTGAGGACCTGATTGGATCTGATTGGACCAGTGGTACTCATTTTTATTGGTTGCTTGCTTTCTTGAGACAAGCCTCAAATTTAAATGTCCACACAATAATTTGTATATTTATGTCCTTGATCAAAAAAATGTGCAATGTTTCACCGGAACAAAATAACAAAAATGTATTAAACTAGTAACATTAACAAATGAAAGAACAATAGTACAAAGTAGCAATCAATGACTTTGTGTGCCAATAACTGTAATATTTAATTTACTATAAGTTTAAAGCAATGGATAGAGATCTGTTCCCACAAGCTCTGTTTCAAACCCTACTGAGCTGACTCCCTGTACATCTTCTCCCTGTACATCTTCATAATTAATTAAATGCGCAAAATATTTTTTTTATTTTTAGTTTTTATTCACAGAACTTGATGTAAGAATTTAACCAAAATTATGCATCTTAGGAGGCAAAATAATTATACTGCTTATCTTTCAGAACAGCCTCTGCCTCAGGAGAGCAACCACAGTTCACAAGGTTTAGGAACAGCAGCTGTCTGTCATATTGTGACAATATATAATCTGTGCTGCCAGCAGTCTTTACCTTACTATAAGAGATGGAACTTTTCTTAGGGGGATATATTTAATTTAGTGTCAAAACTTTTCTGGGACATCTGCGTTTTTCTCTTCTGTCAGTACGTGCAGCTTTGTCTCTTTTTTATATACGTTCTGTCAAAACAGTCTCAATTTTTTATCTCTGTACACACAGCCTGTCATGATGTACTGTGATTTTAGGGCCAGATACTGTAGCATTGCATTTTTCTTTGTTGTGCTTAAGTTATCCAATATTCTCTCTGTATCTATTCCCCTCGGCACTCAAGAGATCTTGAACAACTAAACTTGTTAACTTAAACTATTCATAGACAAGGTCATGTGGAGTTTAAAGCTGTTTCAACAGTTCTCAAGAGTTCAGTCACAAGTTTAACACTTCAGCACCAGTTAATCAGGAAACTGCGATTGTTAACATGTTGACTTATAAATTAATAATCAGACATGGAAGATTCTGGCAATTCAAAGCAGTATTCCCGTACACACACTCACAGAACCTGCTTATTAGCAGTGATAAGTGGAGCACTCATCATGTCGGATTGTGTTGCCACACTTACTCTCCTTGTCTCCAAAAGTAACTCTTTACTTTTTCATTTCCCTTGTTGTTTTCGTCTCATGCATTTCTGCAGTGACACACTTTCATACAGTGTCTTACTCTCAATTATCATTCCCAATCAAAATGGTGTACAGGAAAAAAAAACCTGGAAAAAATATCTTCAAAATTAGTGCTTTCACTTCTGATATTGTTAGTCAAAGAACTAGCATATTAATATCCATAATATCAATAACCAAGATATTTAAATTCTAGCTCTAACTCTAGCATTTATTTGCACAGAGCTTTTTTTTTTTTACCACATATATCGTTTCAAAGTAGTTTTACAGAAACAGCTGCATTACAGATGCATGTTCTACATTACCGGAAGAGTCTGTTATTAAAATTGATTCCTGAAATTTACAAGAAAGTACAGATTTATGCAGTTATATGCACTTATATCATATATGCCTTTAATAGTGGCCATCTGAATTCTTAATTGAAGATTCAGAACAGCCGCCTAGTAAAGGTGTAAGGAGGTACAAAGAACAATTGCTGAAAAAGAAACCATAGCAGGGCTAGTACAGACAAAAATAGCATTAATATAAAAATTAAGGAAACTGTAAGACTCAATATGTCTTAGACAGCAAGACAGCAACACTAAACAGAATAGCAAGCATAGTGGTTGTTTCCGAACATTCCTCCATGTTCAGATAATCCTACTTAAACTTTGTTAGTGGCACCACAGGTCTCACAGGTTTCATAGGTCAACCTACAAGTGACTTATCTGTAGTTCTCTCTGCACATTAGAATGAGATTTGTATTCATATTTGCAGGAACAATCTCCCTTTAAATTTTTTCTGTCAGTTTTCTGTCCTTCACTCTTCTGAATAAAGTGTTATTGAAGTTGTAGTTATGGGAAAAATAAACCAGTTATAGACAGCATGTCGACTCAGACCTGTGAGAAATATAAGGAGATATAGAGTTTGTGTCTTTCCACTCTGATGAAGCTGTGGCGGACACAGATGGCTTCCTGATTTACATCCCAACTGCCTCACATTGAAGATGTCCTCTGGTTGAATCACCTCTGAATATGAATGTGTGTAGCAGAAAACATATGAAGAACTTAGACTGATTTACACACAGTTACGATTGGGCTGTGTAAACATTTTAAGTTCCTAAAACAGTGGAAACCCTGTAGAGGAATTGCTCAACGTCCCTTAAAGGTAAACAGCTAATTATTAATGAGAGCTTAGCATTAGGATAGCAGATGCTAGTATTCTTCATTAACATTCATTAGTGACCAATCAGAGGTCCTGTGAAAAGGCTGTTGAAGTAACACTGTTAAAGTGGTTGTTCATGTCACCTGCTTGACATTCTCATAGCAGAAGATCAGATGATTATGTCAGTCACGGGTTTTCCTTTATCAGGTCTGCATCAGATATTCCCGAAGCTGCTTCTTCCATCATATGCATGAAGGCAAAAAAAAATACACATAATAAATATGTGATTATTTTGCATATTTAAAACGCCTTATTACTGCAAGCCTAGAGGTTTAAAAAAATATCATGCATTTATATAAATAAACCATTGCCCTGGTGAGATAATCAATGTCAAATACACGACAGTTTACCCTCCAGCTACTTAAATTTCCAATGAATCTTAGATGAACTTCGTTACAATTGTACAAAAACTAAATATGTGCATCATGTCACTTGGCAAAAGCGTCCATGGAAATGTTCATTATTACAGCTTTAAATTTCTAGCCCTGTACATTTAAGAACATTCTTTGCATGCCCTGAACATTCTTTGCATGCCATAGCTTTAAATGGCCCACAAATGAGCCCCAGGATTCCCCATAGAGGGGCTAATTTTGTGAAGGTTGAAAGAGGGTGTGCCCGTGAGACTTATAATGTACATGAGGTCACTAAGGCCCTAATCACTGGAAATAGTAAAGTTGGAGGAGAGGTGTGCAGTCTCAAAGCTGATGAGAGATTCACTGCCTGTGTATTGCAGTGAAAGAACTCTCTGACCTACTTGTGCTATTGCCTTCAGTGCTTCTGCTAATGAGTAGAGATGTCACAGGCTGTTGCCCACATCCCAATTAGCTCTGCCTCTGTTTCAAATCAAGGAAAACTCTGCTCAACAGATAAAAAGATGCAGCCAAACATTCCATGAGGTCACAGTCAAGTAACACAAGAACCAATGAGATTCAACTTCATCAACGTGACACGAATTTGAATTCAAAAGTGTTTTGAAGTGTTTTAAATACATAAAATTGACTAAATACAATATCTACTTGCCATAAATAATTGCATAACTATGTACATTACCATTTACATTTTTGCTGTTTCATGAGAGATTGCTTTACAAACATTAGCCTAACCAAAGTCAGGCTTTTTGCTCAGTCTAATGGCTGATTGCTTTATTATGACAAGTGACCCCAGAGTGTAACAAAGGTCAACATGCATTTTGTGAACTATTTTTACTTCCTGTGAACTCCGCAAACAGGAAGTAAACAATGATCATTTGTAGCTAAGAACACAAGGCATGTCGCAAAACAGATATTTACCTTACAGATTAAAAGACAATCCGGAGATAATCCAGATTTTCACTGGAGTAAAAAGTTACCAGCCCTTATCTCATAGATATTTTTTAATTAAAAATGTATTTAAAAATCTTCTAAAATATGATGTATATCTACGAATATGAATATATTAAATACCACAGGCTTCACTTGTGATATCCTTCTGCCAGCATTAGAAGTTCTTGCTAATGTGCAGTTCTGCAGATGCTCTGCAGTTACTGTAGCCTCTTTGTCTTCTTTGTTTACTGCACTGCACAAGCTCCTCGTCTCTCCTAGAGGGACCCAGAGAGAAGAACAGTCTGAACAAAGCGTTCTTTCCCACACACCTGCTCACACACAAACCCTGCCACAAAGCTCACCAAAGACATCAAGAAATAAAACAGTGATGTCTATATTTTCAATTCTGTTTCATTGTTTATTTTTCATCTGATTTGCCACCTTAGAACAGCTTTACTCTTAACACAAAATGAAACCTTGGACATGTATTGATGTTCTCACAAATGCAATTAATACCGATTTATCCTGTTAATTGCTGGAGGTTCTGTAATCTTGTTGGCGAAACTCTGCTCTGTCTCTAAAAGCATTTCACATTCAATACACCTATTTAACTATAAATGATTTCATTACAGTTACATTGTGGGTTTACCAGAAAATAGCCATGATAACAGGTATGAGAGTATTACAATACAAAACTGATCCAAATATGTCAAGATTAGTAATGCAGGAAAAAAAAAATAAATTAGTGTCTACACAAATATATAAAATGTGGTGCATTGCTGAGAATGTCTCATATAATAATGGCCAGCCACCACTTTTAGTGTGAGTGTGGTATACCTTTAGAGATCTAAAACAATGATAAATCTTTAATGATAAGCAGGGACTCACAACAATATTATGCAGTATTTATTGCATCTGGAAGTTAGATTTCGTTCACTTATTCTCTATAAAACTTATCAGTGTAGTAGAAAAAGGTTTAATGCAGAGAGAGAGAGAGAGAGAGAGAGAGAGAGAGAGAGATAGTAGAGACCCAGAAGATTTCTTCTTTTTCAACTTCAGAGAAAAAAAAAGATAAAAAACAGATTGTACAGCAAGCCATTTGAGACCACCACAAAAGCACAAACGTTTCCCATCTATGCCTAACTGATGCATTATGGGTAGTTTCTATACATTTTCCTTTGATATATAACAAACAGTGTGTAAGAAAGTTTTTTAATAACATCAATTGTGAGATTTTTTAATGGTGGCAGAAGACAGACATGTACAGTAACTGTGCTTGTCTGTAAAGAACAAGGCCAAACACTCTTTCGTTTCTCTAAGATCACACTGAGGAGATTCTTGCAATAAAGCGCCATAGATTTTGCATTTAAAATGAAAAATACTCTCAGCTTGTGATTGGAAGGCTCCAGGGATTTTTTTCATTGCTGCCGCATTCCTTTTTTTAGTTTTCTCATAAGAAGCATTTTTCTCACACTCACTACTGAGTCTTGCAACCACTTCAAAGGCTCTGATTGTCATTAGCAGAGCTGGTGCTATGAATATTACATCTATAGCATGAGGCAGTGCCGTGCCGCATAACCTGCTTCGACAACCGCATCAAATATTTAACTAGGTGACTGCAGGCATGCTTGTGTGTGTCTGGGAAAAGAGAGAGAGAGAAAGAATGAGAGAGATGAGATGGGTTTGAATGAGGCCAGGGTGTTGGAGTGGGGCGGGGGTAAGTTGTTCATCATTAACATGGGAGTGCCGATTCTGACAGTGGCCACCACCTCATCATACCACTTAGGGAAATGAAAAGAGTGAGACAGAGAGGTTTAGTGGCAGAAGGTTAGGGGACACAGTGTGGGGGGGGGGGGTTGTGTTGGGGGACGAGTGGGGTTTGTTTTAATCAACTTGCTGTATCAAGCTTACTTATGCAAACGGGTCCCCATGTGGCTGATATGTGGGCAATATCATGGACAGAATGTCAACTACCTTCTAGATGAACCAATATAGTGAGTGTATTTCCTTTGAAAAAGAAGGTAACAGACTGGTTAATCATGCACACAAAGCAAAAGGAGAATTGAGTGCCAATATTTAATCATTTACAGAAGCAAACATAATACTGCTGTGCATAATGAGTGTTTCATTATTCCTGACCTGGGAATGCACTGAGGGACATTCTCAATACAGAGGTTTTCCAGCATCCTTCCTCTCTCCCCAGTGGAAACAAAATATCATTTATACAGACTGGACATTTTTAAGCGGGCGCTAATAAACACCTCTGTGACATTTTTCATTGTTGGCTCAATGGCTGGTACCTTCAACCAAAGTCAAGGGAGACATTAGGAATGACAAAGAATCCATTCAATGCTCAGCTCTGAGCACAAACTTAAAACTGTTCTATGTAGAACTTTGAAACTAAAAAATGAACAAAGATGGGGTGTCTAAAATAGGGCAACTGAAAGGTACTTGTGTGGGGTAGTAGCTGTAGATTTAGTGTGTTTGTGATATAAACACATGCATTTTTTGTGATCTGAAACAAATGCATTTTAAACGTGATGTGCTCTTGCACACAGCCAAGCTCCAGTTTTTTAGTACATAAACCACAAGTATGTGTGTATATTAGAGTCTACTTTATCTCATGTACTCAGCCTGCTTCAAAGAGACTTCAAAAGCAAAGAAACTGGGTCACAATCCAATGAAGAAGGGGCCTGAAACTGGAGGCAGAGAATACAATTAAATTTCTGTTTACATAGTTGAATCTTTTTATTTATATTCAGAGTTTAAGAAACCACTTTAAAAAATAGTTAGCAATGGCATAATTTAATACAAAATGGACATTTTGTTACAGACTCACAACAGAAGAGACTCACTGTGCAGGTCATGCGTTGTGTCCAGAATCAATGCTGGTTGTTTTCCTGGGGCCGTTGTCACATTAGTTTTTTTGCATTGTTAATCTGGTAAAATCTGTCAGCTAGGTAATTATAAGAAGGCCATTGGCTTCTCTATGCACTTCTGTTTATTTAGCTCTGAGGCTGCTCTCACCAAAATTTGATCTCTCACTCAGAATTCTGTATTTTTCTCAAACTGCTTTCTCAAAAAAAAAATCAAACTGAATAACTATTTGAAAATACTATTTAAAAGTAAATGCCTTATTTATATGGGTTACATACAGTTACAGACAGAGTTTACCTTTCCCCCTGAGTCCCAGCTATTTTTTTTCATAATGTAGTTTTCCATGACATCTCTATGACCCCTAGAAATAAACAGGAAATGTAACATTTTTGCTGTGGCATGTGAAATAAGCAACAAGAGAACACGGAAACTACACCGCATAAAGTTTTAGGATAATGCACAGTATCTATCCTGGTTACTACCTCAGTGTGACTGGGCCAAGAAAGTTCTGCATTTTCCCTTATGTTTTAATAGCACAATAAACTCTTTCATCTCAAAAGATCAAGGGAAAGGGAAACTTGATTCCTCATGATATGACCCGTTAATGATTTCCAAGATGTTTGGGATAACATCTGTCAAAGCATCTTTGTGGAAGAGCTTTTCCTTTAAATAATTTCAATGTGACACGATTGGCCACCCTTCCAATGATTATGATAACGAATGAAGGAGATACCAAAACCTACATTCTAAAATGAAAACAGATGGAGTAAAAGAGGGAGATGTAGGTTCTCCAACTCCAAACAGCGTACATCAATTATTTCTCTAAAGAAGGTAGAAATAAGAGTTACTTTAAGGTAAAAGCCAAATAGCTAGGAGCACTCTAGACCTCATGTTTTCTTAATGCAGGACTTTATACAGAAGTTGATGTCAGGTGAGCTAAGAAACACCTCAGGCCAGGCTCTGTGCAGATGGCCCATGTCCAATATTAGACCCCATCTAATAAAGAGAGAGGGTCAGGTCCAGAGGTAAACATATAGCTCATCTGCTATGATTCCCAAGGAAGAAGAGACAGGGAGCAATAAGAGAAGGGAAAACCCACAGACAACTGGCCAAATGGCTAATAATCTCAGCATTGCAGTGGACATGGTGAAGAGGTCCATCCATCTTCAGGGCTGGGGTCAGCGTACTTATACTGTCAGGAAAAAGGGTCATTGTGAGAAGCTATGAGCATGTGGATAGGTAATGTTGCCTTCGTAATGGCCCTTGGGGCAAATATGTTTCAACTATGGGCCTGTGTTTGTGCCACATTTCTCAGGCAGAAAATGAACGTGTCAGGTCCTGGAAAACACAGACAGACATAGTTTAAGTAACAGAGAGAGTGTCTAAAAATGTGCTACTTAAAAGCACAAAACCGTCTTTGTTTCTGTTCATCTATATTTCCTAGTAGGCAGTATCTCTGTCCTCCTATTTTCTTCTAAAGATTTATAGATGACACAGGATGTCCTGCTGAATCTACATTTATTACCAAATTGAGAGTCGTGTGGGCACTGGAATCCTTTGATTCAATATCCTGCCAATTGGTTGCACTGTGTACTGTTCACATTCACTTACATAATCATTTCAATACTTATGTTATGTGAGTCTCTGGCTGCAATAAATACGACCCACTTAAATTCAGTCATCATAGATCATATTGGCTAACTCCATGTGCTAAGCCCCTCTGCCAGTTCCTATATACTGCATTCAATCAACTTCAGTTACAGCTCGCATAGCTCAGGAAATGCAGCCACAATGTTGATGACAGGAGTTAACTGGCTTTTTCCTTTGAAGTTTAGATTTTAGTGTTTGGATAACTTAAGGAAGGTATCCTCAAAGCTTTCTAAGCATATAAGAGCTTGACATTTAAACATTATTTTGAGCCATACACAATTTAATCCAATATAAGGTGTTGCATTTACATGTATAGCTTTGATGGAGCCTGAAAAATCTGAGAAGGAGAGTAAAATCTCTATTTAAGCTCGCTGTCATCTAGAAAAAAGAATTGAGACATTTATTGATCACATTTGTGATTTTCCATTCTTCCGGGCTGCACCAAATCCATCTTGGGAAGCAGAGAAGTTTCCTCACTTATCTAATTTAGAGTCATCTAAATCCTTCAAGGGTCCTTTAAATGTCAGTAATGCAAATGTCATACAATAATATCACCAAGGAGACGCAAAGCACACGTACAAACAGAGAAGCCTCATCTGTGTGCTGTGTGGTTTCCATTAAATGGGTTTTTATTGTTTTACAGAAAGACACCTGCAGTGGCTTTTAATGCTCCACACATTAAGATCATCATTATCACAGAGAAACTGATTAATGGCCCCAAGATGAATCGCCTAGTGAAATTGCTTTAGCCAATTGCTTCTGTATATGACACTGTACATTGAAGTACATGTTCAATTACTTTAAGTAATTGCCTTTTCTGTCAAGGTTGACTGTGCATTTTTTATTTTCCAGGGACCAGAAAACACAAAGCAATACATGTTAAAACAACAACAGTATTTTAAAATTAAACTTTGTGTCTTTTAGATATGCATGTTTATTAAATATACCATCTTGGTTTTGAAAAGCAGAAATATACATTAAAATTCTGAAATTAATTAAAATCTAATCAACTGGAAGGTATGTAGATATGGTGACTTGTTCTCTCTTGTTCTCAAGATTAAGAAAAGTCATGAAGTGTCAGGCAAATACTTCAAAGTGAAAACTCTAAGACCCTAAACAGTACAGTTACTGTTTATTTAACTGTCAGTACAGTTAAATATGAAACAACTCTCATATTTGATTCTATTACCACTCGCTGGTTTAACATCAAGAAACAAAAATGTGTTACTAACAGTGTGTTTTGCACGTTTCTGTTCTAGTTAACATTTACACCCTACAAATTCCAATATTTGCCCTGAAAGCTTTTTCCACCATGCCCACGAAAAGTATTTGTGTCTAAGGCATAATACCTTAACACACTTACCGCTTCTATTTTCAATCAGCCTTTTCCTCTACTACAGAGTTAAAAGAATTTTACCACTCAGAACTTCCAGTAAGCTGTGAAGAAACCTCTAGCTTTATTTGGTCTTAAATCTCCTTCCCTCCTACACTCTCTCCCTGCTTTACAGTGTGGGAGATTAAGCAGTTTGGTTTGGGGCTGTGCCTGTTGGCTGATGTACTGAGAGAAATCAATGAGGATCAGTGCTGTTAGCTTATAGGCTAGCTAATCCTTATCTCAACCAGCGCATCCTTCAGCCTGCTTCACCACTGACTCCTAACAATCACAGCTCAGCCAAATAAATGAGGGAGAGCATGGAAGTGACTGTGTCCTTTAGGCACGTGGAGACTGGTATTGATCCAGTACAGTTTCTAGACAACCCAGTGGGTATCGCAGGACATAATCTGAAGGGCAGCTACACAAGCCACCGGAGCGATTCCACCAATTTCTGGGATGAGAAACTATATCAACATCCTCAGCGTTTTATTAGAGATGTTTGGAGCCTGTAGAGAACTAAAAAATAAAAGGCTAACGCTTTTATCGGTTCAATGGGGAGGACGGAGAATAAGATCAAGATGTGAGTATCTGATCAAAGTCTGATCAAATGAAATCTATATAGTAAGTCTAAATACAAGTAGAAAAAATACATTATTTCATAAAAGTGTAAGTGTATAGGGACATGAAGCCTGAGACTGTTACAAAAAATTACTTCAGCATTTAAAAAAAATTAAAGTTAAAAATTAAAAGTGTTTTAATTTAAAATAATAGGTAAATATAAACAAAAAAGAAAATGGACTTCAGGAAACTGTATTATTTTGTTCTGTCTATATCTGTTTTGGTTTAAGGGTCCTGACAAATTTGGCCAAAACCTGATGATCCATGTTACCCCAGCAGATAGCGCATTTCAAAGGAAGCAATTAAACCTGACCTTTTCTAAAAAGTTACCATGGTCAATGTCATGAATTTGCTTCCATTTGACCAGTGACCTAGAAAGAGAAATCTTAAAATATTTCTTCTTCATTTTACATCATTCAACCTGCTATTAAGCTAAACTGGGATACAAGTCAGAAACACAAAGACATTTTCCATTTATGCTGGCCCTCCACATCATTCTCTGCAGTAGAATAGAAAATGGTGTCCAGTCGGGTGTGAAATTTGGCTTGTGAAGAGATGAGGCTGAGATAAGGGCCCAGATCTACAGCCTGATGGAAGGTGTACTTTGAAGAAAAGACTTAATTTAGAGATGGGATCCAGGCCTGAGAAAAAGAAAAAGTCGAGTAGAAGAAAATGAAAGACCCAATGTGGCTGGGATTTTTCAAAGCCCGTCCATTCTGTGTTCCGGGTTTGAGCACCTGGAGTAATGCAGGCCATTTGTCTCAGAAGGTAAGGACCTGCCATGGCTTCCTCTCTGCCTGCTGCTGGGGCTGTCCACCAACATCTCTGTTTCCTATGAAAGGCGGGGACATCACCGTGGTCTCCAGACAGCAGAACAGGGAAAACCTGGAAGATTGAACAGAGAAGGAGAGTGAAGGCGAAGGAAATGGGTGGGGCACAAAAAAGTTTGCAGTACCTATTCATACCTTGTCAACACCAGGTATTACTTTGTGAAGATAGATCTTAACGCCTGTGAGAGACTGAGGACTTAATTTGCTGTCAATCTGATACAGCAAGGGGACCCTCAACCTCATTTTTTTACCCCACAGCCCACTGAGTGGCGTCAAGTTAATAACCTTCTAGCAGCAGGAGCCCAGACAGGGTGAGGTAGATATGGGACAGGAAAGGAATGAAGAAAGATGGAAGAAAATACTTACTGGATCATTATGCATTCTCTGTAGCTTCCAGGGATCATCTTTGCACACATTTTGACATTGTTTGGTGGCACCATCCATCAGAAAGCTCCATATAGCACAAAGCTTTGCAGAGGAACACAGAACAGGTGAAACTTTGAGGGGATACAAGAGTTGACGGTGATTGAAGATGATGAGCAAGGCTCTACCAGGTCAATTTTAATCAAACTCCCACCCCATACTGTGCCGCGCTGTCACTGATGATGACGATGTTGTTGACCATTATGATGATGTTGATGATGATGCCCACCATTGGGGTAATCTGTCCCTTTGAGCAGCACACTGACAATTTTAGAATTCCAAAAAACGGTCAATCAAACTGACAACCGAAGCAGCCTCTGCACACACAGATGGTTTTGCACTACATATCCAATTCAATCCCCAATACTCCAAATTAAAACCAGACCTTCCCAGTTCTATTTAATGGGATTGAGAGCATTAAAGGCAGCCTTGAGGTGATAGTGGCCATATACACACGCACGCACACACACACACACACACACACACACACAGCTAGACAGAGCTGTAACATAACGGTAAATACAGCAATAAAGTGATCAAACGCCCCCTCAGGTCCTATTCATAATTAAAGTTTTTATTAACAGCTGTCACAGGTACTCTAAGGCCTCTGGGAACTTGGCTGACCTTTCGGAAACAGATTTCTTGAGTTATATGTTGTGATCGCAAGTGAACCACAAATCAACAAAAGCAAAGGTTACACTTCCCAGAATCATGTTCACCTTTTTGCCATGTTGTAAGTTTTAAATGGGCTCTAGAGCAACAAGACTCTTGACTCCAACTCCAATCTGTTGTTCTATTCCCATCATTCTTTGGAAACACGTCAAGAATGAGGCAATTAAAGCCTGATAAATTAATCACCTCACACAGGGCTGATCAAACTATCAAAAAGACAGGTTAGCTTCTCACTAAATCTAGCTTTATATGCATAAAGGCATATCCAATGTTATTTCAGACAGCATTTACGAGGTTTTTGAAGTTAATGGTATGAAATAACCTGACCCAAGATAAAGTACCATCACCAGAGACACGAGGGAGTAGAGTTCAGCTTTGCCCTGAAGCGTAATGAAGGTGCTGGCTTTAATAGGCAGAGGTACTGAGAATGTTTTAGTGGCTTGTGAAATACAAGCAGTGAAGCCAGACTGGTAAAGTTTTCTGCTTGGCTGGCCTAAGCAGACTGGATTTAGTACAGAACAAAAGAGCAGTGTGCACACAGGAGAACAGCTGGCACGCAGCAAACTAGGCCCATGTGGAGACACACACACACACACACACACACACACACACACACACACACACACACACACACACACACACACACACACACACACACACACACACACAAAAGAGACATAAACACTCACTGATAACATTTTATCATATAAAATTAATGCACTGTAAGTCATTTTGAATGAAAACGTCTGCCAAGTGCATAAAAGCAAATGCAAACATGTTGATAAATATATGCACTGATATGCAAAGATAAACCTTTGCATTTTTGCATACCTGTAAACCTAAAATATTTAAAATTGTCAAAATTATTAAAAAAAAAAAAAAAAATTTAGAAAAATGTAATATTTAAAAATATATTCATTTTTTTTTACATTTCAGAAATTCCTCATTTAAGGCGCTTTGATAATGCTGAATTGTTTTAGGATAGTTTTCTTATATTAAGAGAATGTGTTAATATCCCTAAACTACCTCTACCAGCAAATTAAACAGACAGTAGTATGGAAGGCAATCTATACTCACCTACTCTGTTCGCTCACAGAGAGGTTTTGAACCCAGCCTGAGTCAGTTCCCTGTTCTATAAGAAAAGCAAATATAGTGAGTTTTCATTCATCTGATGCTTTTATTCATGTTACTCATGTTATTCATATTCATCAATTTACAATATACTTGTTATAGTGACAGTTCCCTGGGGCAAACTGAGACTATATGTATGTGTGTGTATGTGTTTGTGTGTGTATATATACATTTGTTTTTAAATCATGGTGGGATCTTTTCATTGATTTATACTGTTTCTATGCTAAGAACCCACACAAACAAACATTTCTGCATGTTTAGATTTTCCGAGTCATTATGTATTATGGTTCTTAAGCCGTTGTGTTTAGCTTGGGGCCAAACCCCACTGCATTTGAAAATGGAACAAATAATAGAACAAGTCAAACAAGCTTAGTACTTAAATTCAGGGAATCTTACCAACTAATAAATACTTCTGTATAGCCTACAAGCTTACTGCGTAGATGTATTTTATCCTCATATCAGTGGGTGAACGTTATCAGTTCAGTGAGCTTTTTGCTCTCCTCCTCCCTATTTCATTCCACAGCCTCCATCATTTTTTTATATGAATTCTTTATAGCTGTGGAGTGGATGTGTTTGTTGTCTTAGGCTATAATGAAACCATAAGAGCTTGATATTGTCTCTCACACACACACACACACACACACACAGCCACAGCATCAAGCAGTGTACTGTAAAATAGCCTGGTGACTTGGTTCAATCTAATCCAATCTGACGACTCTTTGCCAATCATCCTGTGAAATTACAAATAATCAGTGTTGTTGGTAAGGAAAATCTCCCCTGGGTATCTGTCCGCCCAACATGAACACACAGGAACATACATCACCTCCGCACTCCACAACTATCTTCTCACCTCCACCAGCAAAGCTATCTGAACTTCACTATGCCCCTTGAAATCCCACCATTGCCAATTGCTGTAATCCATCTCAATCTGCAACCTTTGGCTAACGTTTCGCTGTCTAATGAGGACACCGGGTCAGATCCCAATCAGTTTTCCGCTCCCCATCTGCAATTCAGACGAGACCCTAAAGTGACTTGTGCCTTCCATAATAGCAAACACACAAGAAATTGCCTTGGAAAACCAACATCCATATAATTCACAAGCAAGCATCAATTCCATTTCTGGTTGGTTTGAAGGGCATTCCGGGTATTAATAGCAGTTTGTATGATCCTATACTGAGATGACCTGTATTGGAATAATGCATCTTAATGTGCAGGCAAATAGGATCACGGTCGGGGGTTGGCCCCTTCATATCCACCACACACACCATGTGTTATTATGCTGAGGGGTGAAGGCCTGATGGTGAATTTTTCAGCTGTCAATAATCCTTGCTTGATTGACAGTATCACATGACAATATCATCACTGGCACTCAGACAGAAATAACTGGCAATCATGGCCTTCTATTAACTTGAATGCTGGAACAGGGTGAGGTTGCAGTGCACAGAAATATCTCATCTTATAGAATGCATAGTATAAATAAGACATACAGACAAGGACATACAAATGTGCAAATGGAGGTCAGACAATAAACATGTCTATATGGGCACTAAAAGAACAGTGCATATGACTGAATAGAATAAAATGATCTGAGATAAGCAAGACATAGTAGCGACACTTAGTTACACAATTTCTAATAATAACGTATACAGAAACATTTCCATTTAACAACAATGCTTTTACACAGGTTTTCTCCTACAAATGTGTACAAACACAGTCAATCTATGAGACTCAATGTTGATTGATGAGGACCCATTTTACAACATCAAGGATACAGTTACAGTTTACAGTACAGTGTGTGTGTTTATATGAAGTGTTATTGATTGAAGTCTGGATACTAACATACTCATATAAATATCATATAAATGAAACAAAGCTACTAAATTATGAAGGACCAATAATTTTTGTACAAAAGTGTATGTGTGTGTGTGTTTAGGAGTTTAAATTACATCTCTAATTTTTTTGTACAAAAATTATTGTTTAACTATGACAATATGCCTGCAGGAAACGAGTGTACTGGCCTATTAGAAACATGTTTCTACATAAAAAACTCATTACAGGGGTAAAAAAAAAATCACTCAGCGTAAGTGCTGGACTGAGACTAATTAGACCTCCATCAATCACTAACTCAATTACCTTGTTCATGCTTTTGAGAGCATTACAGCACAAAATGGATCAAGAAGCCAAACAACAAAATTAGTGGCAGGTGTACGAGATAAACATTATGATATAAATTAGCTGATTTGACTGTTTAAATTGTCAGAGCAACTAAACCACCTCCAGTCTTGTGTTGGGGACAGACTGGCATTGTTTGTAAACAATAGTACAGCATCAGTTTATGAAAGGCCTCCGTTATATTTGTTTTCTTGGTTCTCTTTCTCTCTCTCTAACTGCTTGGCCTAGCACACTGTTGATTTCCCTCGGGCACACCCAGTGTTCCCACTTTTATTGTTATGGCCTATTAAATTCCATGACAGAGAGGCCAAGTTGGGGATGGCATCTGTTTCGCCAGCCGTCCCAGATGGATACTTGCGCCAAGTTAACCAAAGCAGACGATTTCTGCAGAGCTGAATATATTTGCGGAAAAGGTCAGATCGATTTAGGAATCATTTATTGTCTCCTTTAATGTCCCGTTCAAGGCTGTTGGCCTTTTTCCACCCTATATTTCATCAGCGGCTGCAGGGCCCCAGTAAACTGTGGAGTGAAACGTTCTTCCAGAGTGGCCTCAGATATCTGAGTGTTGTGTGGTAGAAGACAGAAGATAACACTAGGTCAGCACAGATAAAAGCTACAACACAGGAAGTGAAAGGCAATGAATGATGCACTCATCAGTCTGTCAGTAATGACTTCAATTTTGGTTTGTTTGTCACACAAAGCTATTGTTTGAAAGTCAAATAGACAATTTAGCAGTTTTATGGAGCTTAAAAGCGCCAGTCCCCATTTACAGTAGCTGCACAAAACACTGCGACCAGTAAATTATGTAATTTTTCTGTGAACTGCTCTTTAATCTGCCTCTTCTATCCTCTCTCTCTTTTTCTCTCTTTTTTCAGCCCATTACATAAGACTTCAGTTGCAAGTTGATGTGAGGTGAGCTTTAAAGTAGTCGCTCCCCCTCGCCCTAAAGGAACGTACCACTTTAATGCTATTTTAACATCCTTTTAACAGTTTTAACTTTCTATTCTTTGTCTGTGAATGATGAGAGAATTTTAATTTCATTTCTTTCAATGAGGTAGCGTGTGGTTTGATATCTGCATCCACACTAATGAAGTCAACAAGCGGTGGATTCATTCTGTATTGGCCAGACACATCCCACAACTATAACCCCAGTATTGTTCCAACACTGGGAACAAAGCTACTATTTATGCCTATTTGGAAAGCCTTCTCCTCTGTGTCATTTCCATCACTACGACGTTCCATAATAATGGACCAAACAGCACAACGGGAATAACACAGACAGGATTTAAGCATTCCAGTGACTGACAGCGGTAAACATCTGCACAACAGCACAGTTTGATATTCAAAACACCCAAATTAATAAAATATCTGTATAACAAAGGACAAATAAGCCTGTAGCTTCTGGCCCGGTAGATAAAGGAGGGAGCACAACATTTTTATACAACATCTTGTTAACCTCCCTGCTGCCATTCTCATGAATTTCACACGATTAAAGCTGCAGTTTGGATGGAGGTAGTGATG
>JBAJNP010003516.1:0-39150 GCA_036877545.1 Yasuhikotakia modesta
GTTCAGCAGCTCATGTACATGAAACAAATCAGTTTCTTTTCTCACAGAACAGACAAACTAATGAGCTGTATACATTTAAACACACAGTAAATCTGATTAACTGAGTTAGAGATCTTACCTGCCACACGATGAGCGACCAGCCCCTCCAATCTGTAGGTGCCATCCTCTGGTTCATTCTCTTTGAGGAGTGGAGACGAGGAGGCGGAGCCGCTGCACTGGCTCTCCTGTGGTTCAGGGAACTGGGAGGTGGTACTGGAGGGGTAGATGTTGAGGGGCTTCAGTTGCAGAACTCCAAATGAGGATGAAGGCACTGTTGACTGGACAACGTGTGAAGGGGCCTCAGAGAAAAAAACACCATGCTGGGATAGAGTTGTGGGTCTCTGCTGGTTTATGAAGGATTGTTCTGGGGATACAGGTGAGATCTGGTGATGGATGGACAGAGGATAGCCCACTGGAGATGCTCTTCCACGCTCTTGAATGGCTGCATCAGCCTGGAAGGACGGCCGAGTCTGGCTCTGAGAGAACGATGGCTGTGTGGTGACAACACCTCCCTCCCCAGACGGAGCGCTGTAGGACCTGGGCACTTGGGTCTGTGCTGGGTCAAGATCCAACATCAGCATGTTGAGAGCTTCAATAGACTGTTCAATTTCCTGCTGTGAAGCCATGTGGGGAAACTCAGGCAGGCTGTGCGACTGCAGAACAGGGTTGAAGCTGACCCCATCTGTATCTGGGACCTCTGGAACACCATACTGCTGCCAAACATTAAGTCCCCTCTGCACCGCTTCCCTGCTGCTGGTGGTGCGAGTCGGAGCTTTAGGCATGCATTGCTGCTCTGTGTTGGGTGTTGCCCCAAATGATTGTGAGCGATAGATGCTGCCATTCTGGCTGGAATAGCCACTTGAAGCTCCAAGGTTCTCCTGGGTTGAGAAGGTGACATGGGCAGGAACTTTGGGCTCTGGCATTTTCTCATGGGTCTTCTCTAAGTGTGGGACATCTTGCCCATTGATGACTGTTCCAGGCTGGTGGTACATGTCCGCTGGAGTGGCCCTGCCCTCGAGAGAGGAGAGTGTTCCAAGACTGTCCACACTGTTGCCCTCCTGACTGTTGGGCAGATCATCATCGAGAATATCAGTTTCTCTTTCGACGCTGTTATGTCCATTCACATGAACCTGAGCGGGGACAAGGTGCAAGACTCCGCCCCCACCGCTTCCAGGGCTGCTCTGGTATCCTGTCCGGTGCATTGGGGCCTCTAATCCACTCAGCAATTGGTCCAGTTCCTGTTTTTCCTCTGGGCTGAGTGGCTGGGAGGACGGCTGACTCAACAAGGCCGGCTGCTGGCTGGCTTCATCTGTGCGGTCAGTCTTGATGGATGCTGTGGAGTTGCCAGAGTCACTGCTAACAGACAAGGTGTGATCGGCCTGAGGAAGAGTGTGATCTACTGCAGGTGAAGCATGATCTACAGCAGCTGGGACACCGTTGGTTGTGACTTCACCATCCAAAGACTCTTTCTTTCGAACCTTAGCGTAGAGGCTACCATCCAAAGGACCTTGTGTGTGAATTACGTCTGTACAGGAGAAAAAAAGACGTGAAAAAAGAAGTGTTAGTCTTACTATTATAATTATTGTTTTTAAGCTATTGTTAGAAAAAAAGCAACTTCCCAGCTAACAGTTATGGGTTGTAAAAATGTGTCTCTAACATTTCAATAAACAAACACATTATTTTACATTAATAATCAACAGACTATACAAACACACTTTTGCAAAGGCATGAAAAACAAGAAAACCCTTGATTATAGTCAAACTGCTGAGCTACAGAGATTTTGTCAAATCAAAAATAGCAAGATGAAGACAGATTTCAAATATATCTCAGATATCAAAAGTTTTCTCCCTAAAAACATGGACATGTGCTCACACTCGCACTGAAAGTCCTTATGAACCCCGTCCATATGAAACGAGTCAGTCTCTCATGAGAGGCACCCAGCCTCATGTCCACCACACCGACTCATTACTGAAAATATCTACACAAAATAAGGCTGCAGGTATTTCCTGTCTCCTCTGAATTAAAGCATCATTTCCTGTACTCACACATTTCCACTAGCACACACATGCTAGGACACTTATACAAGCACATAGCACCTTTTTTGGGGTTTCTGTGAGTCTATTTAACTCATAATTAATCACATACTGCAACACTTCTGACCTTCTCAAACCACTAAGCCACTGCTTGCAAAGGCCTTTTTAAAACAAACAATGCAACACAATCTAAGAACACAAGAGACATTTCATGTTCATTCTGTTTAGGAGAATGAGGCGGCCTCAAAACTACAGACTGTGACAAAATGCCATTCATTCAGAGAAACACGCATGCAGAGTTTCCCATGGAGTCTTAATGTAAGATCTGTGGAGCCGCAAATCTGATAATGCATTTGGGAACAGCATGCACAATACTCTGGCCTCCGCTGTGGCGTTTCTTTGACACTCTATAGTAGCTCAAGACGTAAGACTACAGTGCTCCAGTTTCACACAGTGTAGCCAGTTCACTGGGCAGCTTAATTTGGCCAAAGACATGGTTTGATTGATATGAAAAGGAACAAATTACAGTTTTTGTTTCAATGTGACATTTAGGGGCTGACTGACATCCACCATGGAAAAAACTTTCAGACGCATACATATATGGAAACATATTTTTACATGTATATTATTGTGTGCAATACCAGACAGAAGATGAGACGAACAAACTACATAAAACTGTTACTTTAAACTACATAAAAGTAGACATGTCAGACACCAGAGGTGACCTGGTAACCTGAAGGTTGTAGTTTTCTGCTTGCAACAAATTCAACGCTGACCTTTGACCCTGTGTCACAGGCAGCTATGTGACCTTCCTGTTTGACAGGATTAGACACAAGCTAACGTCTGTCAGAAGACAGAGGAAAACGTCTGACTTTGATCCCCACTGAGAAAAGACAGTAACTGGTTGCCATTTACACATTTACTGGTTGCCAACACAGATCACTATATAAGCCCTGTTTATTTGCTCCGTATACAAGAAGTGTAAGTTGATGCCAGAGTCTGTGATACCAAAGCAATAAGCTAAACTAATAAGCTGTAGTATTGAACACAGACATGAAACCCTGTGTAGGCTTGAGAAATCTCCCTACCTTTATTTTCTTCAGAGCTGTCAGTTCCCCAGGGGAAAGCTTGAAAAGTTCTCTCAGTTTTTCTCTCAGCTCAACGTTAGATTAACGTTCCCTCCTCTGTCAGTTTGACCTCAGCGCTGTGTGTCTACAGATGATGGTCTCTCTCTCTGGATGCACCCCACCCTCAGTGAGGTGGGAGTGGATTTATCCTCGCTCAGCTGTGTGTCTGGTGCCCACAATAATGACATCACTGGGGCTTTCTCAGATGAGTTCCTCACTCACAATCTCTCTGGACCTGCATGCACTCTGTTCCTCATTAATATACGGTTATGTATTAATATACAGTCATGAGGACTATCTACAGTATATGGAAATTTGCAGGAAGAGGGGCTACCAAATTCAACAGAACAACATGTTCTCGCGATACACAATAACACACCTCAACACAAGCTCATGAATGTTCTTCACTCACCTGCCCAAACTAAACAACTTATAACATAACTCACAACATCTGCCTGTTAATATGAACAATAAACCACTACAGGCAAGACTGTCTGATGATAATGATTTCACTGAATAATGGTACACTGTCATTGTAACATTATTTAAGAAACCAAAACAGTGTGACTGATTTCATATGATCTAACAGGAGGTAAAGCTTTATTCAGCCAGTGATTGATTTACTATAGGTGCTGTAAGCACACAGAACCATAAGACACATATGACAGATAACTGTGGCAGTACTAGACTTTCTAAACAAACTAACAGAAGAGATTTACACAATCAGGGCCTTTAAAGACTAACCCTGACTCATGCATTGTTTTGAAGCTGCCGTTGCACTTTATGTGAAAACTTGAGCTATTTTCAGATTGACAGCTTTAAAATGCTCTGGCACAAGAGTCAAAGCCATCTGTCCGTGGGACTCACAGATGAACAAACACAACCTCTTTTATTTGCTTCTCACAACAGGAAAGCCTTTTTCCTAATACACACTGCTTTTTAATTGTCTCCAATTAATAACTGATTACATACACATCCTGTATGTAAACTGTGTAAAAAAAATCACTAGACACATCACAAACTGTACAAACACTATTAATCCCTGTACAACAACACCCAGCGCTGTACAACAACACCCAGCGCTGTACAACAACACCCAGCGCTGTACAACAACACACAGCGCTGTACAACAACACACAGCGCTGTACAACAACACATAGCGCTGTACAACACCAGTATATTAATAGGCTCTGACAGAGAAGCACTTTTAACAGTGCCAATATATTCAATAGAATGTGTGTGAGGGTTGTGTGATGAAGAGTGCGGTCAGTACTGGACTCTAACACTGCTGTGGAAGCACATCAGAAGAGGTTGACAGATGCTTGTCATCTCCTGACAGAAGCTCTGGGCTAATAAAAGCCTTTATAAGGTAAGAACAGCACATGCATTAGAGCTGCTTCTGAAGGAACTCTCATATGAAGAAAGATGAAAGAGATGAGAAAACACACAGAGAACAGAAGTGATCTGACATCACACATCCATCTCAGTTCCCACAGCAGTTACACAATATCTGCTCACTTCTGCAGGGAGCAACAACATTCCTGCAACACGTGATCTGACAACATGTTAAAGGCAGAATTAAATAAAAACTTGAACGTGAAGACTTGAACATGCATTGTGCAGCGCTAACAACCGCAGTCTCAGTGTCTTACAGCTGAAGCACACAGTGTATTTTTGTGCAGACACACGTTCACGCAGCTCTGCATGTGACTGTGTGAGGCGCTTCAACATTTCATTTCAGCTGATGCAGCATTTAAGGAAAAGCAATCAAGCTCAGAGCAGTGGAACAGAGTGGAAAGATGAGAGCGGCGCTTTGATGGTGTGCAGTGGCTGACTGCGGTTAAGATTTGAACCCAGTACTCACTCCACACACACACACACACACTCCTCAAACACTTCATCATCAGTCTTTAGAGAACTGTGCAGAAGCACAACAATAAATTACTCAATTAAAACTGCATGAGCCATTTTTAAAATAGAAAAGTTGCATGTTGTGGTTGTAATTAGACGTCTGTTGCCATTAACATGATGCTTCACTATTGTATTGTGTGTGGCCTCTAGAATGATGAAGAACTGATGATGATGAAGGTTAGGAGGAGAGATCTGAGGCCTTGACAGCAGCTGCAGGAATGCCATGATGGTGAAGACAAAGGTCAAAGGTGAAGTGACACAATTTTACATGCTCTCCAATCAGCACCTGCATCCGCATGTGCAACATTGTGTGCAGGACGTCACCTCTGTGTCAAAACCAGACAAACACAAACATCCGGAGAGGCACAAAACTGCAAACATCTGTAAGCAGTCATTCATTACCAGATGGGAGGCAGTTAAATCAAGCTATGAAATCTGTTACTCAAACACTGAGAGTCTGTGTGGACCGCAAAACTACATGGTGCTGAAAGGGTTAAACCTCTGACAGCTACTGGTTTCTAGCACCACAGTCACATCATCAAACAACACTGGAGATGGAGAAGCCCAGCTGCCCACCGGAGGGAGGTTTAGTTGAAGCCGCTCTGGCGTGCAGATGATTATTACGTAACAGCTACACGCTCAGCCACACAAACAGTCTGTAATAAAGCTCAGCACTACACAGCCGAAAGACAAACTGCAGCTCAAACGCTGCAGCGCTCAATTCTGCCACAACACTGACAAACTCCAGCAGACCTTCTGCTGAAGAGATTAGCTTAAATATGTGCTAACCGCACTTAGTCTCATAGTAAGTTAATAAGCAGAATATCATCTGTGCCCACATGAGCTCGGAGGAGTTGGTCAGATTCAAATTAAACAATTTTCAAAAAGCACAAACAAAACCTAAAAAAAATGAGTGTCCAATCTTACTTTAGCACATATAAAAACAGCTGATGTGCCAGAGATTATTTAACGTTTCAGAAAATATGAAAATACAGAAAGAGACCCAAACAGGTTGAGACTGTGTGAGTTTTAAGCAGTTTACATCATTTACGGTTGCTAAGCAACACTGCAACTTGCTGCATTAATGCAGAATTGAACTGACGTGAGATGACAGGTGGGTCATAGCAGCTATGTAAATCTTCAGATGTGCTCTGGTACACAGCACACACAACACGTTGCTGAAACGTTGTGACTGGACACAAATTTACCTCAGATAAAACAGCTTCTACTGTCAAGTTTCAAGGTTCCTCATCGAAGGTTCCTCAACCTCATTTGCTTTCAGGCTCCGTAAAGAAAGACAGTAAGGGTTTAAATCTGGTCTGAACTCTGTACTGTAAACAAGTTCTGCTAAATCACTCTAATGACTGATAACACAAATGTTTTCAGAGTCCAGACTGGAGCAGTTTTCACACACCGGCTCTGTCAACGATTCTCCAATCCAACATACCAGTCGCCACACTTTTCTTACCTAACTATCTCAAAAATGCTGTGGGCAGGGCTTTGGCCAGATACAGGCTGGTCATGTAAACAAGACCTCACCCATCTCTACTAGACACAGAGCTTGTTTTTACAGTCACTAGGCCTGTCTCCACCCTCTGCCCTGTTTACACTGACCTGTCTGTGTCTGCTTACAGCATGTTGCAATTCTGGTTTTAGGTCCGTGTCATTTTGGCTGACACATAATACACAAGTGTGTGTGTTTCAGATAAATTATAGATCAAACGTTAAATGACACTGAATCCATAAAACCAAGAAATAACTACGAAAATATATGTAAGCAGCAGAAACACGGACCAGAAATCATCTTATCACCATAGAACCTTTAGAGAACGTTAGACAACATTCTGAGATGGTTCCCTGTTAGCTGGGCCAATACAAAGATTTAATGTCTAATTGCTTATCACTAGAGTGTCTGGAGTTAGTTTTCTGCTCCCTGTAACTCAATAGAGATGTTTGACTATGTGATAGCCATCACAATTCATGTGCAAATATGTCCTTTCAGAGCCACAGTCTGAAGATCAAGCTTCTGTCAAACCTGTGATGTCAGCCTACAGTGGAGCTTTGGCATCTTCTGCTGTCTCAGACAGGAACCTCAAATGCCTCCAGGTGATGTCAGAGGCAGTTAGATTGGTTTACATTTCTCCTAAAGGTGGCAGCCACATGCCTTCTGTTTCTGCTGTCCCTATTTAAAGCAGAGGCCGCCGGAGGGGCTGACATTTTTTAAGACCCCTCATCTCAAATAGCTTGATGAAGAACAGAGAAGAATTTAAATCTGGGCTAAACAGACTACAGTTCCTACAATTTGTGTAATAAAAATTTGAAACAATAATCTGAAATATGCATGTTTCTCGTGTTTTATATAGATTCACTTACAAACATAATTCATAGTTGTCATAGCCGTTTTGGGCTACTTTGGACTTTTTCAAACCAGGGCTGGTCTGAGACGTATTGTTTTCACATAGCATGAGGTGCACAACTCTCAGCCAACGTCTGGAATGGTCACAAAATTCCACGGAAAGCTGTCCAGCGAGGCTGCGACCCAGCGATGTGGCGTGGCTGTGGTCTGTTCAACACGGCGTTCATATTATTCCTGTATCAGATCAGCTCGCCCCAAAACGACACAAAAACACTGTGGTTGGTGGCTTTACAATTCAGAGCCTCGGCTGCCACCCTCATGCATTCCCTGTTCTGAACATCCCTCTCCTGAGATGGACCCACCAAATGAGAATGTCTCAAAAAGGACAATAAATCACACGTCTGAGAAGCAGAACCGGACCACAAGATAAATCCAGAGGAGTAAATCTTAGACCACAACAGTGTGAGGACAATGTTCCAACAGTGTTCCCAACATCCCTGAACTCTAGCTGACCTCAGATCAGTACTACAAACACATCTGATTAAATCACACAAACATAATCACAGCCATGTACACAAACACTCTGATGATTCGATGTCTGACTGATGTCTGATACTTGTACAGACTTATACTTGTGAACTTGTGCTAATAAAGCTGTATGCTGAATGTCTGTTACTCTCCAGCTGTTCCAATGTTCAACAAATTCATTTGATCATTTCCTCATGATCACAAACAAATTATGGCTCCAGTTCAAGAGCAACAGCTCACAAGCGCTGACCATTTACACTTCTCAAGCAACACAGCAACTAAACAGGAACCTTTTCCTGTCCTAATAAAGGCCCATTGAATGTGCCTACAGCAGAACTCACCATCCACGGCATCTTCGCAGCGCTGGTTGAAGTTCTCGTACGAGTCCCATCGGATCAGAGGATCTTGGGTATTGTAGTCCACTGAAACACTGGGCCCATTTTCAAGATGATCCATTCCTGTGACAGTACATCCATAATCTCATGCGTCTGGTTCCAGTTTATGATATTTTATTCAATATGCAATAATGCACAACAATCCAATTCTTACCCTGGATTTTTTCTGGACCAAAAGAAAAGACAAACTCCACCTTTCCATATTCAGGAAATCTGTCATCTGCATCAAAGCAAATCAAAGCAACCAAAAATGTTTTATTCATGTTTTTATTTAAAATTTCAGAATATTTTATTCACAAGGCCGTCTGTAAAGTTTTGAACTGACATAAAGACACTGGAAATCTCAAGCAAACTCTGCATACCTTTAAAAGTTTCATCAAGCTCATCTTTGCTGAAGACGAGGCCCAGATCGTGAACGGCACAGGTGTGGAACTGCACTCTGAAGATGACATCACGAGCCGGGCTGCGGAAGCGTTTGTGATAACATTTCAGCTGTCAGGAACGAGTGAATCACACGTCACAGTGGGAAAGAAACATGAAATAATGATGAGAACATGCCAACAATGGAAAACTGCAGCCTGACTGAAGTAACTGTATAAAGGTACATACTGGACCACAAAACAGCCCTAGCTGACATATTAACACTATAATTTAACAAAATGTGAGACATGGTGGAGGTGATGGCAGCAGCTGCTCAACCCATCACAATATTATACCAGCCTAAAGAATGTACCAGTTTAATACCAGTTAAACTCCACAGACAGACTGTGTGGCACTATGTCAGTTACCACAGATCATTGGCATCTCAGTGGTGGTCACACAACCAGCGTGAAAAGGGCAGAGAGTTTAAGAACCTGCATGAACTGAAGCTACAACTTCAGTAGCTTAAACTACTTTCTATAAAGATGATGTTCTTACATTAAGTGTTGTGCTCTCATGATAACAGACTGGATTTAACTGTACACTTATTTACTCACAGATGAGTCTGAAATTTTTGAATGTAATCGACATTAACATGTTTTGTCATTAAAGTTATGTATAGAAACAGTAACATTCCTCTACAAACAAACAAACCATAATATTTAACAAACTATTTTAGACATTTAGATTTATAAGCCTGTTTTCTGATGAGGTGTCTAAAGCAAAGTAATGTCCAGGTCAAAATGTACTTGAGGGACATTTGGTCATTCATGGACTGAAAATAGACTGTTTGCTTCCCATGATGCTGCAGTGACAGAAATATTACAAATATTAAATAAAGTATTTTAAGCAGCAGTCTCTCCACACCCCAGACAAAAGCATATAAATGTCCTTAAACTGCAGCCCGTTCTCTGTTGCCCAAAATAAAAATAATTAAGCTACTTAACTTGGGGCAGAAGGACAAAATATACAGCTTTTTATTTTGGAGGGAGAAACAAAACAAACAAACAAACAAAACAAAACTGAGGAAGATGAGGCTTGGCAAAGAACCCTGTGGTTTCCCCAAACTGTAACAGTGTCTCAGTCACAGATCTGGCTCAGTAAAACATCTCTGAATGATTCACAGTTAACAAGAAACACTGAAACAAGACATGATGGACATCCATCCATCATCTCTAGATGTATATATATAGAGGGAGATATAGAGCCATCTATATAAAATCTAACCTCAAGGGAAGCGCTCATTAGTTTTGACTAGTGTGCTTCAGATGAAACTCAGCGCTGTTGTGCTATTGTCTGATTACAGTTCTCTGATTGATAACATTTGGTGAGAACTTCAGAAAGTCATTCTGTCAGTGAAAATCTCTACAAGCGCAGCATCACTGCACATGATAAAGCACTCGGCTCTTTTTGGCTTCCTCCTCCAGAAAGCTTTCTGGGATAAAATGCGGATAAATCCACGCTGGCACTCTGGAAGGAAAGTGCTTTCATCAGGAACACAGAGTCTGATGGATGCCACCCTTTTGACGCATCTCTTCATCGTTTGCATATTTTGCTCTGAAAATGCCCATAAATGGAGAGAGAGTTTCTGCTCTACATGCTTCTGTCATACATGTTGTCCTCTTTAAATTTATCTGTGTTATAATTATGTTGACCGCTCTGCCTGTTTAAAATAAAATCAACCCAATCTCAGCTATCACCCGTTTATAAGTTCAGACGCAGTGTTGTGTTCTCACCAGTATGTCTCCTTTGAGGAGCAACCCGGGTTCAATGGTGATGCAGATGCTGGTCTGACCGTCTCCCTGGACATTGCTGTAAATAACACACACAGACACACACACACACACACACACACACACACACACACACACACACACACACACACACACAGACACACACACACACACACACACACACACACACACGTGTGATCAGTGCATGACTCATTTACTGATTTTCTCTGTGTCTGTTTTATTTGTGCAGTATTTATTTTGTAATGCTGAAAACCACAGAAGACAATTTTGCCTGCTAAGTTAATTGCAGGATTGTATTACTTGACATGTTGAGTGGAATAGTTAAAACTATTAAATGGAAACATGTTTGTGGAATCCCTTCTACTTCCCATTCCTAATGAAAATAACACAACCGCCCTCCAGAGTGGAGACGGCCGTGTTCAGCTGCAGAAACACATGTTGGCAGCCCTCAGTGAGTGTGATTAGACCTGCCCAGAAACAGTGGAAGGGGCAGCTGTGATGAGGGCTGCCTGTGATTGGCTGCTTTGGAGGTTGGGCTTGATCCAAAGCAGCATAAGGAACACAGAGCAGAAAACATGGACTGATTCATACTAGATGCCTGATGTGTAGACCGGCTGCATCGCCTGGTAGATCTTGAGAAAAGGGCGGCAACCTGAGAAACAAGGAGAACAAAAACCATGTATTACTGTCATTTATCAGTTTCAAATGTCCAAAGTGACTAACAAACAAACATTAAAGATCAGTATGTTATCAGTACATGCAATCTGTGGAAAGTCGAACCCATAACCTAGGTGTTGCTGGCACCATGCTCAGTTACATTAACACTAGGTACGTTCCTAAAAATAAATAAACCTTTCACTGAAATGTTCCTTGGGGAACCAAACATGGTTCTTCTATGGCATCACTGTGAAGAACCCTTTCCAGCATCGTTATTTTGAAGAGTGTATATGCTGTCTGACTTTCTCTGGCCTTGTCTACACCAGCTATTAACATCCATTTAAAGTGATCTGATCTCAACAGGTCAGCTGAGAACGATCACCAGATACACCTGCTGTTAACATGTGTCTCCTGTGACCAGTTCAGATTTCGCCATGGGGAGGGTCCTCATTTCATGAATTTTACCAGAGGCAGTGTAGAATTATTGTTTTTTATTATACGTGTAATCTTACCCTCAATGTGATGTCTGCCATGTGATCTGTGATTTAATGTGATTTAGTAAATCAACTACATAAACTTTAGATGTGTGCTTCACATGAGCTCAAAAGATCTCACTGCTTGCTGATGTAAGGCAAACCAGAGATGGTCTGTGTTCTTTGCCTTGTTCATGTATAAATACATGTGTTAAAGCGCAGCCGTCACCTCTCAGACTGACAGGGAGGCGCCAGAAGCAGCGAGGGGTCGAGCCGTGACCACATGCCCAAGACGGGCCCCTGCGACCTGCCTTCACATCTCCAGTAACCCCTGACCAACAGGCAGCTGCAGCTACTCACCTCCTTTTGACTCAAAGTTGGGGATGCCGTGCATGATGACGTGATGGAGAAACAGCGGCTTGTTGTTGATTTTGATGTGAGCAGAGAGCAGCCCGCTGAAATACTGCACATACCTACAGCCACAGAATCACGGTCAGAAAAAACATGCAAAATAAATACAGACAACTAAAACTACTGCCAGTTTCAAAACACAAGATTCCAGCATCAGACATGTTTGTGTGACAGCACATAACACAAAACACAACATAAACACTGTTGTAAATACTATTTAGGGGTCATGAGACATTTCATCTGCTGTTGGGGACAGTTTTCTGTCCTTCCAAACTCAGATGCTGTGTCTATAAACAGGAAAAGCAGTTTTGTACTTGAAAGGTACAGGCCATGTCCCTGGAGATGGACAATGACCAGAGCTCCGGCATCTTCCCGGCTTTCCCATGAAATTTTAAGTCTATCTAAACTCCAGGGCCTCTCCATGACGGAAGAGAAATGAGCTCTGAGTTCATGTGGAGAAATATGGCTCTGCTTCTCCATTTTCCATACAGAAGGCCAATCCTGCAGGGAGCAGAACTGTGTGTATGTGACACAAAGAGAGCTACTTGAATGAAGCCTGATTAAATACTGATGACACGCTTGATTCTGTGACAGAATATGGTCAAGAGTTCCTCTATGAGACGTTACAGTGGTGTGAGAGTTTGTGTACACAAGTCTCTGAAAAAACACATTATCTCTAAACAGATTGAGGTGGGAACAGTTAATTTAAACATTTATTTCAATACAGAACAATAATTTCTTAAAATTCACATATAACACAGAATTAAATTACAATAACAAAAATCTGCACTGTGGACCATTTAAAGTCCATTTTAATTTGAGCTTTAATTGTCATTCTCTACTTCCAGACATGAAAGGTTCTGACAGAACCACTGGACCATACAAAACCACACCAGCATCATCTGTGTGTTTTGATGATGATATCAGGACAGTTAAACTCATAAATGTGAACAATGGCTGCAGAAAGATAGGAGTTCAGCAGTGAGCAGACAGGAAACAAACCTTCTCTGTGAGGGCTGACCTACAGGAAGCACTTTATCTTCATAAAACCTCTTCATTGCAAACCTGTCCAGCGCCTGATCTGCACTGCAGACCAGAAAAACACTTTAAATATGTAGCATTTAAAATGCATATACAAACATGTCCTACATACAGATGTTTGCACAGAAACTAAATTAAAATGCTTCACAAACAGTCAGTAAAATAAACGGTTCCCCTACAACTCAACATGGATGTTATACAATGAGAGAATTTATTTTTGGGTGTGCTGGTCAGTGTTTAGTGTTCTCTAAATTACTGGCCAGGCATCAGACCGCAAGAACATCAGACCTGAACACTGTGTTTGCATCAGAGATGAATTTCATCACCACATAATTCAGGTTCTAATACAAATCTCTCTTTGTGAAGATCTAGCAGTTATTTCCCTGCCTCTGCTCATGGGATATTTAATGTGTGTTGAGTCTTGTGATGTGGGTGTTTATCTGATGAATGCACAATGAAGCTCTTAATTCAATAAAGAGAGTCTGCAGGTCTTTACCTCGCTGAGATGTTGCTGTAATGCATGAATGCGGCCACAACTACCCCTGCTCTGCCCCGGTTACCCTGCACACAAATAATATGATTATCACACTCATGTACATAATGTCAGTAGATAAAATAAGATCATTGTTTTACATCATTGAGTCTGGTGGTAAAATACTTTCTTAAAATTCTTAAATGTCAACACAAGCAAATTCACTTTTTTAAAAGTCTACACTTTACAGAAGTGACACAACTCTGATGTCAGAGAACGTCAGCTCAGTTTTTTACTCTTCATATTTCTCAGTTTCTGAATGTTTGAACTTTCCAGCAAAGCATCACTCTGTGTTTCCACTGTTACACAGAACAACACAGAACAACACGGGTTGCCATAACGACACAGTGTTTATGCTTGTGTTTATCCCAGATCACATCTTCTCAGGATATCTCCAGAGAGTTCAGGAGTTTGATGGACAGGAATGACTAAGATGCGTGTTGAGGGTGTGGAAATATTCCCATCAGTCTGAAATCAAGTGGGAATAAAAAACGCATTTGAATTTTCTAAAACTGTCACTGACCAACCCTCTGTATTACACTAACCAGAAAGATCCTACAGCTGCACCATAAATCAGACTCCAAGTAAATCGGTGCTTCAAGTGCCCAAACAGTTTCTTGGGCACCACAGTGGCCCCTCAATATTAGAGCTGTGTGAGAATGCCCCCTACTGACAAATCACCACAAACACTATTTACTGCCCACAGGTTAGGTTACTGCTCCATCCTTAACCTGAACTGTTCAAGCACTGTGGCTTCTTTGTGGGCAACACATGTAGTGCTCTCTTAGAAGACAGCAAAGATACAGCTGCTGTATCTTTTAAAAAGCGTTTGGCTAAGATGCTGCCAAGGCTGGCAAGTCACTAGATTTGGAACAGAGCCCATCCACACAAGGAGACATTGAAACACTACCTTATTGTGTAAGACCACCACATTGTGGCTGTCTGCATTCATCCATGTGTCCATAGCTTTACAGATGCTGCAGATCTTATCCAGAGCTGGAGCGTGGTGGTCCGGCCAGCCAAACTCCAGCACCTCAGACACATACAAGAGAACCACTTAAACCAAATCTCTACAGTAGATGACATTAAAGTCAAAACGTATTGTGAGAACTACTCACTTTAGGATTCAGTTTGGAGATATCATGTCGCTTCTCACTGAGGTTTAACAGCTGTAAAATGTTATTAGATGTTTCTTTAAAAAAAGAACAAGTTATAAAATCTTGTCATCACTGTAAGGTTGTTGAGTTCTGCAGTCTCACCAAGTAGTTTTCTCCATGTTTAGAGCGTAGCATGGAGGCTACCTCCTTTATGTTAGCGCTGTAGCTCTGTTCTTCTACTGAACTTGGGAAAGTTACAGATATGATGCGTTCGGTGATGTAGACCAGGTCCACCTCGTAGTTTTCCTCCATGGCCTGAATTAAACTCAAACTTCTGCACAAACCAGAAGAAAAGAGCAGAGTTAAAGAACATCAACGAATGCTCAGGTTGGTCTTTTGTAATACTGCTTTTGAGGAATCCTCTGTAAGAAAAGTCATTTTGTTAAGCAATTCCCAAACATTCAAATCATGCAGTTTTGTGTCTCACATGACATTACTAAATCACAGCATTTTTCACAGCATCTTAAATATATGTGCCTATTAAACACAAATCTGTTGTTCAGTTTGGCTTGAGTAAAGTATGGTGGGAAAGACTGATCTCAGAGATAAACAAACGAGATATGAATATAGTCTGCATTCTCTGCTTGCAGCCGGGCAGACCAAAGAAAACAGTTTGGTCACTGGTGAGGCGCAAAACTGCCAAAGACGTACAGTAACCACAATCTCCCCCCATCTCTGACCTCACTTTCTCCCCAGGTCTGGCTTTTAGCCCAATCAGATAAAAGCAACAGTGGCCATCTTTGAATCCGGGGCTCTGTTCCAAAACCTAGTGAGCTGTCTACGTAGGCGCCATTTTATAGCATGATAATCAGGTTTCTTCTTTACATATAATGCAATTGCAGAAATCATTGTGACAAACGCATTAAACTAAACCAATATAGAGGACTAGAGATGTCAATAATATGGAAAATAATTAACAAAAATAACAAAAAAAAACATCCAAACACCTCATGACTGTAAATGGTACATTAAATATAAACATTGTACGTACACACAGAAACCATTGCACAACACCAGGCATAACAATCACTGAACTATATTTTCTCCTCTTCCCTGTGAGGTCAAATTTATTATCAGAAACATTATTTGATCACAAGAACATTATCAAGAACATTAAAACATTATTTAATGTTTGTGTACCAATCTTTAATGAACATTAGATTAACATTAACTGCACATCATATAAATAAATAATCCACATTGTACAAATGAAGAGCAGAAAAACAGAATAAATGTTAAATAGCACAAAATCCTGTATCCTGCTGTTTTTGAGCCTGGCGTGACCCACCCAACAGCTACACAGACCAACAGAACGGATCCGTTTCAATGTTCTGATTTAAACACTAAATCCTTCACAGGAAACGCTGTAAAAAATCTGAAGTACATTATTTTAATACAGACCTGAACTCTGTTTAATTCATTTGTTATGAACGGATTATCTTTTGGCCCACGTCCATTAAGACCCAAATAAAAACAGTCAAATGATTATTTGTTCAGCTGTGCATCTGTGTTGCTAAACTGCTTATAAAAATCACCTCTTCTATTAAATCCAAATGTAGTCAGTTGTAAATGCATTTGATTTGTTTGAACAGCAAAGTGAACAAACTTTTTCTTTAAAAAAAAAAAAAGGTGACATTTTGGAAATCACACGTTTTTGCATAGAAATGAGTTTGGTAACTAGGGTAACTATGATTTCCCCACAGGTGGGCGGGGCTTCCTCACCATCTGTTGCAAATGATCCTCCAGGACAAATGTTCTGCTGGTTATGTAATACATGTGAGAGAACCATTATCAGAACATACAGAACTCAGTTACTCATAGCTTCATTCATATTTTGTGTAAGCTTTCAAATTTCCTAATAAGACTTTTATCCTGGAGACAGTAAAGATGTTTTACATTTTCAAGCTTCTTCATCGTCAGCTCTAATGAACGGCAGTAAAAACATGAGCAGTGAATGACATTAGATTGAGACTGAAATGAACACGTTCTGATGAAGAGGCTTTACCTGGACGGTCTGTGGCGAGACTCCACACTCTTGGAGGATTTGGTAGAGCCCTAAAACATAAGAAAATTCCAGTCAGGATTATGAACATTAACTGAACTCAGTGTATGAAGCAGACTAACAGTTTAAATGCAATTTATGCTGCAGGAGTGTTTATAACAGGGTTTAGAATAATTGTGATGTTAACAATCATGGCATTCAGTCAACATTCAGCATCACAAACACACACCGCTGAGCAAACCTGAACCCAGCATTGATCACACAGAGCTGGGATCTGTTGTTAAACTCCATGTGCAGCAGTCTGACAGTTCTGTAAATCTCTGATCTATATCAAGTTCCCTCAACAATCCTTTTAAAACTATGCAGAAAAGTTGTTCATTAAATATAAATTTAAATAAAAATGTAACATAAAAAATTATATTCATAATAAAAAGTGTACATTAATATACATTAATATACACAAAACTGTATTTGTCAATATTTATGTAGTAAATATAAGGGTTTCTAAATATTTACAAGCTGAATTTTGTAATTTGCACACAACAGAGTGACTCCTCTGAATATTCGGCTGGTGGAGAGGCTCAAACAAACACAGCGATGTTTTAAAAGCAGATTTTCAGTTTTAAAAAAAACCTTACTGGTCACTCACTAGTTAATGCATCTATTTCTTCCACTATTTCATTTTTACTTTACAAGAATGCAGTAAAACTGACTGCAACCATGTTTGTCTGTCCAGTTTTGTTCATAAAATGAACAAAGGCAGAGAACTCGCCCATTCACTCATGTACAGCCAGAGAGAATTACAACACACTGGAGCATGAGACCCTCTCTCCGTCCTCAGAGCCCACCTTCCATCTCCTGCCACACTGTGCCCGGCTCCAAACATTCTGTTAATCAGACCATAATTGCGACCCCCAAAAGGACGGCCAAGCAGGGCTGGGAGGGGGATGAAGCCTTGATCAAAACCAGCTGTAAAACACGGCTTTCCAGCAGCCAGCACACAAAACATGCAAACCAGGGACCAAACAGGAGCAAAGATCAGAATTTCATGGAGTTCTGATGGCCTACCTTGAACAGGTAACCTGTGCTCCACCTCCAGGCATCGCGCAGAGAAGACAAGCGCCTCCGCAGAGAGCCGCTGGGATTCATGGTTGGGAAATAACACCAGTTTTCTCCTTGTATTCCCCTTTCCCCAAACCGTGCCCCACGCTCCCGGCTCTATTTTGGTTCTGCCCCGAGATGAAGATGCCACATGCCTGGCGTCAAACTCCAGCGGACCGCAGCTTCTTTTCTCCACTCAGAAGTTTCTTTCCCTTGTTTTGTTCTTCCCTCCCGCCTTCCCAGCCTCGCCTCCCTCTCGGACCCCTCCCTGCCCTCAGACCCCCCTCCCACTTTCCCATGCAGTGTGTGTGTTGCTGCCACCCGCGTTTGTTTGGATCTTCAGTCTGGCCTTTGCTCTCTCTCCCTCTCTCTCTCCCTCTCTCTCCCTCTCTCTCCCTCTCTGTCACACATACAGCAGCTGATCATTCTAAACTTCTCAAACTCTCATCAGTTTCAGATTTTAACAGTTGTGTCTTCACCAGTAAATCACGACCCACAACCTCAATGGTTCACATTTAAACGTCTGCATCTTTTAAAAGGTCAGACCATAAACACTCACAAAAAATCCCTGAGGTCCACTTATAATGTTTCTTACACACTGAAAATAGCAACATTCATGACCAGTTTTCTGCTCTCTGATCTTTACACCAGACATTTTTTGCTGTTTGCCTTATGATTTGATTTTTATGATATTTTTATGATGTATGATTTTTATATAAACGCATTGTGAAATGAAAGCTTGGCTGTGTTTATTGCCAGCTGCTAATTTGCTGCTGTGTCTTATTTAGTTTTTATCTGCCCTCACTAACAGTCTCAGATTTGTTTCTATCAGCGGTGGTTTGAATGAAAATAACTAAAACACCCTTTGATATGTTCCACCCCCACTTCCTGGTTCCACAGGAAATGTCAACACAGTCAAGCCATTTCATTGGGCAACAATACATAGATTAGTGTTGAAGTATATAGAGGGGCAGTACAAACAGTATAAACACTAACTGTATTTTTTCAGTACGTGTTCCTTGGGAATCAAACCCACAACATTTGCGGTGGTAAATCAATGCTGTACCAGTGAAGCTACAGGAACATCCATTAGGTGTGTCAACATGTAAGTTATGCGTTACTGGGGCTGTAACTGCCCCTAGGGAGAAAGATTTCAAATGAGTTCTAAGCATGTTTTCATTTTACAATGAACTCTTTTATCTCCAATATTCAAGAAAAAATGGTTCCTCATGATGAGAACCACTCAAATGAGAACCAGAGGGAATAATAAGTGAAATCCAGTGACTGCAGTCTGACCAAAGACATTTTCAGAGAATCAGTCACTGCTTAAGAGGGAGAATGATGCTCTGAACACAGTTAGAGAAACACTTTATCATGTAAAAGGTAGAAGAGGACACTGAACTTAACAGAGAATACCACGACACAGGAAGTCATAAGACAAGACTGATCTCGAGATTCAGTCGCTTGTTATCGCAAATCAAAGACGTCACTGTAACCACAACCAAATGACCGTAAGAGACCCTGGAGGTGAGGGAGGCGCATATTTCCCATGATGCCTCAGTCCTGGGCCACAGGGATTTAATTATGAACACACAGGGTGATATAAAACATTGTTTTGCACAACCCAAGACAGCTGCACACACACACACACATCTTAATAGTTATACGACTGGCTGTTTACAGAGATGTACGACACCAACAGAAACACAACAGAACTAAGAACAAGTTCAGGCAAAAGTGTCTCTATTTTATGGCACCTTAGCATTAAACACGAATTACTCAAATACAATTAACAGCAAAAACAAACAATCTACAATCCATCACACACACACATCTGTGTGTCTGGTTTATTTATCTCTTGAGCGGTTAAACTACAGATCCTTACAACAGCACAGAGAGTTCAGAGTTAAACCTGTCATGTTCTGATACAGCTGTCTCTGAGTTAGAGGAGTGCACTACTGCCCAGTCTGTAATGTGACACTTCCTTCCTGCAGCTGAACATAAGAATCCCACACAAGAGTTGATCATATAGTGCCCTTAAGAGTGACCTACAGGAAAATCCTTACATCACACACACTAACATTCTGATGTAGTATAACGTTAACACATTAAAAAACATTCAAGTAAAGTTACTGCAAGAATGTTTTTATAACATTAAGAGAACTGTTATAGAATGTTGGCCAGTGTCAGCTGAATGAATTGTGATGTCATGTACATGAAGCCTCATTTACACAGGAAACATGTGTTTGTGCAGAAACAGAAATGCACATCGCTGAAGCAACACACACCACACCTGAGCTACAGCTGACGTGTGAACGACACGTGCTGTTTTACACTCCAGAGTCTCACGCTAAACTTTCTCGCTCCAGAAGTATAAATGTAGAGATTTTCTCTTTATGGGTTCTCCTCAGGCTGCGATCTGCCTCAACACTGTTGCAATAAAACATCTAATGATGTTTCAGAGGGATCGTAAGAGGCTGGAGAGTCTGTTCCTTGCTCTCAGAAGATCTGCGCTCATGTGGAGACCTCCAAACTAAAGTCTGAATGTGATTTGGATCAGTGCAGTTAGTCATCTGCAGCCGGTCTGGCCAAGCGTGAGAGTTACTCACAGGCATGAGGAGGGAACAGAGAGGATGGATGGATGGAGAGATCTTATGAGGGAGCTACAGTGTGACTTTGATCTGCAAATTGTCACAAACATTTGAAATCGTCCTCATGCTCAGATGTTAGATTTCTATCTCAAATGTTATCAAAAATGTTCTAGGAATGTTTAAAAAAAAATTTCTGGGGTCAACTGGGGTCTTTTAAAATATTCTCACTGGGCTGTTTAACTAATCCAACCAATCATCTGAGCTGCATCACTGTGTGAGGTTTAGACTGGTGAAGTTTAGACTACAATAGATGCATAGCAACAGTATTAGCCAACAATCTAAATATTTAGATTTCAAACTCCTTTTTTGAAGCGATGAGAGCATTCGGTGATGACTTTACACTGTGTAGAAGACATATAATGTGCTGTTGTCTGTACCGCTGTAAAGAAAACACACACACACACACACGAATAGGGTTTTAAGGACTTGGGGTTTCAAATACTCACTGTTGTATCTACATGCTTCAGAGGAAGCTCACCGCCTGGAGCCTGCAACAGAAGAAACAGAAGTTAAGACAGTGTCCAGCAAATACAGGAAAGAAACGCTCACAGTTCTGAAAGATCTCATCATTACACATCTGCAGGACAGCAGAGAGTTTGTTCTCCACATGCAGAGCTCTCTCACTGGACTAATGAAGGTCCACAACCTTCTGAAAAGGCTAGCAGCTGTGAGACACCTTTAGCTCTTCTGCTCTGCTGGAATAGATTCAAAAACATACAAACTATGATGTCTATTATATTTGAGGTGAGCAACATATCAACCTTTCACAAACGTGGTTTCCCACATAACTGCACTGTATGAATGTTCTGATATCATTTCTCACTCACTCACTCACTCACTCACACAGAGCCAAAGGTGAAACAGAAGTCAGCGATGTGTAGGTGCATCAATAAACAGCCTGGATAAATATTTGGACAAGGCCGCATAGCTCCATCATTACTGTAAGAACGACAGACTCTGCCCAGCCGCCAAGAAACACCATATAGAGAAGTTTTACCCAGAACTGAGTCCCCATCAGCTCAGAGGTCCAGAGCCAGAAAAGGTATTTATTTATAAGCCTTCTGGCCCATAGGAATCTATGATGTCATGGAGCAGCACGAATCTGGCCAGACTCAAATACCCAAGAACACAGAAATCAGAGATGGCAATAGAACACGAGAAATGACCGTGTTGAGACGGCAGGACATGGGCAACATTTCCAGTAAACTGTTTTTTTAAACAACAGCTGAACTTGACTGGATGGTCGGGACATATAATGTGTGTGAGAGCCACAAACGTCTGAGGAGGATTCAGAACTCCTCCTCTGACTGGAGAACCTCAGGCCTCTGGGGTCTGAGTGGTCGCTGATGTCATCAAATCATCAGATCTCTGCATTCCACAACAGACCCACATGTCTGTCCCAATTCCTGAGAGAAAAAATGTTCACTGGGTTTGTTTTCCAACAGTAATAAAGCTGGAGAGAAATTCTATACCCCAGCTGTAGTGTGCACTACTGTCACCCCCAAAACAGCTTCCCAGAGCCGAGGTTCAACCACTAACTGCAGCACATCCGCTTCACCAACACCAAGCGAGAACATCTGGAAACATCAGCGTCCTGTATGCTTCTGCTCATTCTGTCCCTCCAGTATGACCACCATCAGATCCATTATGGCCTGTGCTACTCACACACAAACATGAAGCCAGACCTGCAAGACTCGACCACTAATGAAAATGGGAAACGGCCAATCAAGATCCAGCTAAACCACTGGTGGAACATCACAGAGTCCATCTGTAATCTCTGTTATCTGTGTCTGCCATCAATTTCCATACAGCGGTTTTCCAACCACAACTGAAGCTTCTCTGAGTTCAGAACCAGAGTTCTCCGCATGCCATCCAAACAGAATCAAAGCCAGTGCACAAATTTACACATAAGACAATTTCATGGATAAACTGGCCTCAGCTACATTATCTTCTTACACACTATGATAATCTAGTTTAGTTGTGTTGGGTGGAAAATAAATGTACAGAGTTGACGACTGAGGTCTGATTAAACAGTTGTAGAAGTTTCTGCTCTGTTGCTCAGGCCTTAACCACATTTAGCAAAATCCAACACTCTTTTTGGCCCTCAATCACTCTCTTCTTGCTTCAGTCACCCTCAGTGTTTTGCAACTCTTCTTCCACGCTTATTTCTACATCATTGGGTGTTCCTCTTCAACTTTTTGCGTTCCAGAAAAATGATCTGTCAAAAAGTGAATCAGGGTAAAATCTGCACAGAAACACTAAATGAAGGAAACTAAATTTCACTAAACTTAAGGTTTTTCAAACGTTTTGGTTTCTAAGCAGTTCTACAAACTGGACGGTTCTGCACAGCAGTCATGTTTTGGACTGAGAAACATGGAGAAAAAACCTGCAATCATCAGCAAAATCACACAATCACCAGATCTCCACTGCCCAAGCATTATTTCTACTGCCTTACATGAACAGATATACGGTTAGATTTATGTGAGCTGATCACGACCACTTGTTTCAACCAATTCACAAAATTACAACCAATCTCAGTAAATACAGCACAGATATTTTACAGCATGAAGCTCAGAGGCCGGCAGAGGTGAGGCGGTGCCCGCAGCGATCCTTCCCTGCCAACATGGTGTTCCAGCCTCTCCTTTGGGATCCTAAAATATTCAAGCCTTGTTTGTCTGTAGGATCTCTGTGTCGTCAGTACAGCTCCATGTGTCTTCAGTTAAAGTTTTACTCCTCACTGTTAGCAGCTACGTTTGTGCTTCTAAAACACATGAGCAGGAGATCATCTCAAATCACCGCTCTGAGCACCATTCCTGTGAAACAGGTATACTAAGCATTTTTAAAGCTTTCTGTGGGCCACAGATTTATATCCCAATGAAAATTCCTAAAACCACACAGTTACAAGAGGCATTTTATAAAACATACCATGTGCTGTCAGCTAATGATGGGAAAAATTGCCTGTTCTATGTTCAGAGCACATAGACATTCACTTACTGACCCTAGATCAGCTGCTTACAGCTCAGATTTCTGCTCAAACACCGTGCAGAGCTGTAAGAACAGACCCAAGCACAAATAAGAGGAGGTGTTTGAAACTTACTGTACACTATACACCGTACATATTATCTGCTGCCCCCCACTGGTGGCCACAGGAAGTGCATGTTCCTCCACCACCATGACAGGAATACTGTTACCATCTGTTGCTTTAGACAGACAGAAACATCAGCAACTAAATTTACCTTAAAGCTACACAAACTGTAACTTTAGGAACTTCCTGCCTAGTGTGAAAACGTCACTTTTAAAACTAAAGTGCAAAAACAGTTCTGCAAACTTCTAACGTCAGAATTCACATTAAAAGATACAGAAGCCATTTAAGAGACGCCCACCAACATTTACATTAACAACATGCTGTTTAACATTCATAAATCTGCCCCACCCAGTCAGGCTGAGGCTGTAGATCTACAGTTTATTCTTTACAAGGTCAAAGACACTGAAATAAAACCTTTCACACAGGATTATCACTCAGTTTTGCTTCATAAACTGTGGAAAGGAGCAGTTTGAGGAGACACACAGATGTTTGACTTGAAGATCTGATGCTGTTTGTGGATGTGCGGCACACAGAGCACCTAAAAAGGACATGATCTGTCAGCTCTGTGTGCAGCACCTCAGAGTCTAATACACCATGATGGCTAATGTCCAGACATTAAACAATGTCTCATAAATAAAAGCCCTTAATATTCCCCCAAACATCAACAATTAGGGCTGGATCACGGTGTGTCTGGCTCAAGAGCAACGATTACAGGGCAGATTAGGAACATGTTTGCTGTACTGTAGATGCGCGGGTGCTTACAACCTCAAAACACACACGCCTGCGACAGCTGCATTTCTCTCACGCTCTAAACAGACACCTGCAACATTTCTGCTCGGGGCTGCAGGGGTGAAAAATGTAAACAGCATTTCAGTGGCATTCTCTGTTTATATTTCACTAATGGAGGGTCCGTGTCTGTTTTCCGTCCCACGAGATTTCTACGGAAAGAATTCCAAAGATAGTATTTAGCCAAAGAATTTGGAACTGTGAGAACCTGCAGACAGAAACGTCTCAAAACGTTGGACCCCGGGGTACTGCTCAGCACGGCAGGGCCCTCAGAACGGACTCCTGCATCAGACATGCTGCATGACGCATGTAATGCGTGAAGGAAACGAGAGCAGAGTTGCGGGTACGAACGTTGACAGATATGTGAGGTGTAGATGAATGTTGCTCTGCTCTCCTGCTCATCTCCAATTATGGCTAATATCAGACTGTGGAGATACACCAGCTAATAACTTCACCAGATAACAAGTTTATTATTTAAGTACTATTGCTTGCTTACAAGAAAGTTAAACCTAAACGTTAAACAATGTTTTTATATATAATATATAATGTTACAAAACGCTTTACAAACATTACTGCAAAAATAAGTTCCTGACAACTTTTAAATAACATTAGCAAAGGCCCCTGGCCCTAGAAGATTAGTTACGAAGCAAAATAAATAGATAAACAGGCTTTAATTTCATTAACAAATATTAATGTTTTACTGTGTTCATGTTGTTTTGAACAAAATACAAATAAAAACAAATATGACATTATATAATAAATATATAATCTGTTATATTTGTCTCTGGTTGCTACTGTATGCAGAGTGTAAATTATATACATGAAAATGAACTTGAAAAAAGAGCAACATATCTGAGAGATGCTGCCTGTTTAACCCTCAGCAAACCAGATTATTTTCATACTCTAGACAAACAGATGCTCTAAGTTTCCACTGTACACACAGCCACTGGTGTCCTCAGTATGTGCTTTAAATAAACTCTAGCAACATTTCAGCGTAATTTAAAACAATCTTTAGCATGTAAACTTGTGTTTCTGCAGCCTGTTATAACCACTGAGATCTTTCCCTCAGACTCTCTGGTTTCACACAGTTCTTCAGAAGATGGTGTTTTAAAATCAGGTTCATTAGCTTTCAAACGGTCTGTTGAATTTCAAGTGTCTGTGTTTATGGCCTGCGGGGAGATTCTGTGGAGATTCCTGCCTTCATGTCACGTATAACAGCTTCTTCTACAATCTGATATTTTATCTGGAGGTTGGTGGAGGGAGAGCGAGAGAGAGAGAGAGAGAGAGAATATCAAACCCTTTCCAACTGATGAAAGCCAAATATTCCCTGAAAAACAGCTAAAAATATGTGTTGTCTTCAAGTACACTATGTACAACAAGACACTTTTTGGTAACAAGGGCAGGAAAACGATGGATTCTGGCTTGTGAACATAATGTGGGAGGAGCAGAAATAGATCTTTTAGAGACCAAATACACAATTCCAACCAAAAAAGGAACGTTCAGAACTCTATCTCTCATTCTTTGATATTCCCTCTGGCTTATTTAGGTCCTGGGAGAGCTTTGAACTACAGACCCCAAGCTATTATTTCCTCTTATAAATATTAAAGCTGTTGGGATATTTTCTGCAACATAGGCAGGAATCTGTATGTTATCTGGTTCCAGAGCGCAGCGAATAAAACCCAACGTGTTCTTACCAGTTCATAGTTGGCAACAGGAGCACACGGGGTCGAAACCTGCAACACACAAAAGACACACATGTGAGCCACCCGTGTGTGTGTGTGTACATGCATATATGTGTGTTTACAGTATACGTATATACTTATGTGACAGACATTATATTAAATAGTATTATATTGTTTAATATTAATATATCATTACTGCTGAAATAAAGAGTATAAAATTGTATAAAACTGTCAATACTAAAGACTTTTAAAACAGGTCTTTCCCCCAAATCATGTCATTTTTTTCTGTGGGTCTTTTGCCAGTAGAAACAGTTAAATAGGAAAGCTGTACGAAAACAGGCTGATAAAAGGGTAAATCTAATTTTCACAGTTTCAAACACATGACTGGAAAGTCATTCTAGAGAGATGACTAAAGGCAATCTGATCTGAACTCCAGATTTTTTGAGGACCTCCATAATCTCAGACCACTGTCACTACTAATATCCGGGCCTGGCCGTCACAAATGATCTCTGTGCTTCACAAACAGGGTCATAATGGAGAAACTGCAGCGCTCCACAACATCTCAGGGTTCTGTCTGAAACCGTTCAGCTCTTCTATCAAAGCTCTGCTGTCTGGACTCTGGACTTTGTCTGTAGGCACCTGCTGTTGACAGACAGTCCACCTGCCATCCAGAACTAACAAACACCTGATGCCTGCTTTGAGATCTGGCCCGACCCAGCATGCCTTCATGCCTCTGAAGATGCCTGGAATGTTTGAAACAGAGCCCTGATTTCTGTGACCTTTCAAACAGCAGCAGGGCTGCATCATGTCCAGCATTCATCATATATTTACAGCCATTCTGAGAGCTACACAGAATGAAGCAACATCAGAAATACTGCAATGGTTTTTATGTGTCATTTATCAGCTTATCATTATGTTGCACAATTAAATGAAACTGGCAAGAAGTGGCAGTGGAATAAACACCTCCACTGCAGGGATTTACAAACCACTGCAGGCTGGACGAATAACAAAGACAATCAGTATTTCATTTCTAAAACTACAAATCAAAAAGAAAAAACACTTCTATTGTTTTCTTTTCTCCGTTGCTGTTTTGTCTTCAGAATAGTAATCAGTTGGGCAGAGGGGGAGAAAAGTTACTAAAACAACCTTTTTGGCGGGGATGTTGGCTAAACAAAAGCCCCCGTCAGAGTGTCTTTGTGTGGAAAGAAAGAGGGAGAGTTTGTGTGTGCTGATAAGACTGCAGTACACACATGAATATTATATAATGAGCAGTAATTGTGTTTTGAATTCCTCACATGCTTGTTTTAACAAGATTAAAGCAGCATGTATCCCAGACACACTGCAGCCCCTCCCAGCTAACAGGAAACATTCTCAGAACATTCACACACGTTCTCTGAAAGTTGTCACAAAGTTATCAGAAAACTTCAACAGAAACATTAGCAAAACTTAATATATCATAATACATAAAAAATTAAAAGTATTTAATAACCTTTAAAAAAATAAAATCACATGGGTATATTTCTTTACTTGCTTAAAGACTGAGACAATATAATGTCTAAACGCAAATATAGACATACTGTATTAGGTCACAAAACAACACAACCAAAAATTACCAGAAAAAAGATATAGAAGTATTCATGACTACAGCGAACACATAATACATCTTCTGTTTACAAACTCTGCCATTTCCTCAGCAGAATCTGGAGCAGCGACGCAAAACATCTCAGGAGACGTCCTGAGTAACTCAATATCCCATTAAAACAAGAGCTCAAACTGCCTGTTCCACAGCACACATTAAACTCTGTCTGACTGAAATCTAATGCATGAAATACAAATATTGTTTTCTAAGCTGGAAAAACCACATGAGAGGAATAACTGGCCAGAGAAAATCTTCTTTACAAGCAGGTGAGTGGAAATCACCTTCCAAATGTGATTTAAATAACATGCAGCACTGACTCTTGCAGCAAACTCACACTCTCTGGGTAATACATGCACAGCAGCCATCGCTGGCCTGTTTAAACGTGAGGGTCAATTGTAAACAGTTATGTAAAACTAGTTTCATTGTTTTTGGTGTTTTAGTCAGTTCCAGCTCTGATTGTAGTGCTGCGTGATGTTGCATATCAGCAGCGGTTGGCTGCTGTATTTCCTGACTTTATTTCACTGCCCGACCCATAAATCAAACGCAAACAAGCACACAGCAGCCCTGCGCCAGCAGCCTGAGTCCAGCCTGTTTTATATAAGCATTCCTCAGGGAGTCCAAGCCCTGATAAGACCTCCATATACTCAAGCAGGGGGTGGGGTCTTTATCATGAGCCCCGCCTCCATTTCCCATCAGCACCACTTACTACCATCACAATATTTTACAATGTGTTATATTTAAAGTCTGACATTTAAACACATTTAAGGTCTGTGTTAAACTGGTGTCACTCTTTGTGGATTTCCAATTTGGCAGCAGCAATCAGATGAACACTAGAATCAGATAAACCTCACTGAGGAATGAACACGCAGAGGCAGGTTTCTGTGGCCCTGAAGCATTTGTGTGGTGATTAACGCTCTCTGTGAACCAGCAGACAACATCAGACATCAGTTCCATCTACACAATTTTCTGCTTTGATTTTTGACAACCTTCAAATTCAAAACATTATGAAAAACCTGCAGGTTTTCATAAAGCTCCTTCTGTAGGACAAGAAGACCCAGTTTGTGAAAGTCAGAGCAGAATGTTTTAAGTAATTCTCCCCTAAATGTCTTCCTGTGGCCCACTTAACAGGTCCAAAGGGTGCCAACACTCCTAAAAGTTGCTGTTAAAAGTGATCTCCAGCCATCACCTCTCCTCTGAGGGCTTCTGTCCTTCTGCCTGAGGTTTAATACAGCACACCACCAAATAAATGCAGCGCTGAAGCTCACATCAGCAGAAAACAAGCCAAGTTTCCATCACATCCTGCGTTCACAGCCAACAAGCACTAAACACTTCATCAGCTCCATTATCCAACATTTCATTTAGATTCTCAAAGTCTTCTGCACACCTGAAGAACAAAACGTTTGAGGAACATCAATGCAACGCTGCCCAAGAACAGTTACACACTCATTTGTATTTATTGTTTATTCATGTCTGTTATCTCAACTTTTGTTTTCTTGTCCTCCGTCCTCATGACACTCCATCAGCTGCGGCTGAACACGCTGAACACACTGAGCTGCAGTGATGAACACAGCACACCTGCGGTGGAGGTTTGGCATTCATGCGTTTAAACTGCAGCAGTCTGTGAGATACTGCAGGGGTCTTAAATCAGCCCTCAACCGTTTCTGTGCAGTGAGTCTGTGGAACATGTTTCTGCCTCCGTCAGCATCTCCAACCGTTCCAGCATCCAGCCGTTTGGCAGCGACAGACTTTAACTTGTGAATGTCTCTAACCTCTTAGAGATCACTGCTAATATGAAACCCAGTCAGACTGACCCATCCTGGTTACATGTTGTCCACCTTGTTGGACCTTCATTTTATAACTGGGTGTCTTCCTAAATTCATTTCTCTGGTGCAGTTCTTTAACCATCACTAACTCAGAGCTTATCTGTGTGTGGTTACTAAAGCAGAAGAAATTCAGAATTAGGTTTATGAGATGAAACTGAAAATAAACATTCCTATACACAACTGTGTGGCACTAATTGTCTTTTACAAAACAAACTGGCACAATAGTTGTAAATTTACTATATGTCTTACAACTCTCCTACTGACACACAGAATTCATTCCCAACCGGACAGCACTGGAGTTCTTGGACCTGTACACCTCTCCCTCTCTTACAGTAACAGAGAAATGCTGGAAACACAGTTACAGAGGATCTGAGAAACCCTTAAACCACAATCTGATCCAAGAGCCGTATCTGAAGAATGATGCTTGTTTCATCTGTCTCTTATGATCTTAAGATCATAAACTTAATGGAAAGAGTTTATTTGTTTATGGCTGTTTGATGAATCATTGAGAAAAATGTCTGTTATTGTGAACAAGCCAAAAACTAAACACAAAAGGATTCTGATGAATTCTATGGAACATGCAAATCTCTGTGAGGAGTTCTGTTGGTCCAGATCAGCGAGGACTTACACTGTGTGTAACAAACTTTCAAAGGGAGGAAAAAGTGCCTTTCAACATCAGTTGAAAACAGAGTTGGCAGAGATGACGGATCAGACAGCTTAGTGTGAGACTTACAGAACGGTCTGTTAATTAGACCTGTTTAAATGACCGCAAATCTCCTCATATCTGAGTCAATGGCAGGTATTTACACTCCGTCAGCTGATAGTGTTTCACTGCAACAGAACCTGCGGGAGGCTGAATAAACCATACCGCTAAACCAAACGCAAAAAACAGCCAAAAAATACAATTCAGTTCATATACTAATGTGGTTTAAACCATACAGTATGCTGTTTTTATGAGGCACAAACAAATGTTTGCCGCGGTTTAAAAAAACTGAAGATACAATAACAGCTTACAGGTTTGAAATGACATGAGAGCAAAAATATAACATTTTCTTAGTGAACTATACCTTTAAGGTCAAACAATAATGCTTACAGTTACACTTCTCATGGTGATTCTGATGCATTCTGGGTAGTGACATATACAAACAAACTTTCTGTGGACTGATGGAGACAAATCAAATTAAATAAAGGGAGTCTGGGAATAAAACATGCAGACAAGAAAACATGACTGTTTTCCTCTCTCGCTATCTCTAGCTAGCGATAAATACACTTGATACGAACAAAACAACATTATTCCTTTTTCCCCTCAATTTAAGCCAAATGAGTCAAAACTGCATCTGCAAACATGCCAAAAACACTGTTTCCCACAGCTGAGGACAGCAAAATAAACAACCTTACAAATACTTTGTATCTTGGCACATTTCTGATATACAGCACGAGATCAACATGAAATTAAAAAATTTAGCATGAAATTATTCACTTGACATACATCTACATATAATTCTACCTCCAAAAACAGAAGGTTAACAGAGAGAGAGAGAGAGAGAGAGAGAGAGAGACATACTGTTTGTTCGTGCCACAGTGGGACGGCAATTGTTCAGCAGTTAACAGCAGCTTTGTCATCCTGTCAGCTCCATTTGTGACAGCAGAAAGGAAAACTTAGAGGACAAGCCGCTGTACAGCCTTAAATCAAAGCAGAGTGAGGCCACAGACACCTACAGCAGCCACCCGCACCCCTCACTCCTCCAAACACTGTTACATGCTACAGATTCACAGAACGTTCTTTAGGAACCATTTACACAAACAATACAATAGATCCAATGCAAACAATCAAAAGAGTTTAAAGTGCCACAGCAGTCAAACTAATTCCAACCTTAAAATTTAAATATATTGTTTTAACTTTGATGGAATTGAAGAAAGTGTCTCACTGCTCAACATCACCACAGCAAACCCACATCTACAAACATTTACACACTCGGTCTTTTCACAGAACAAGCAAACAAAGCAACTCTGCAGCACACACACACAGACACACACAGACACACACACATACAGACAGACACACACACAGACAGACAGACACACACACACAGACGCACACACACACAGACGCACACACACACAGACGCACACACAGACGTACACACACACACACACACACACACAGACGCACACACAGCTCATAACCCAAAAGAAGTAAAGAATCCCCAGGTATCTGAGAAGCTACTGACCACCGGTCATCTGTGACACCCAGGCATCATCTCATACCTGAAGCACAGCAGTGGCCATCCTCCCAGCAGCTTTGGTGGGGTATGAATGTGTGTGTTATTCCCCTCAGCACCACATTCTCCTCTGAGCTGACCGCTGTGAGATCGTCTGAACACACTCGCAGTGAAACAGCACAGCTCTCACACACCATCTGCGCGTGTGAGTGTGCGCAAACCTGTCTTCCCAGGAAAAATTAACTCTTGGAATACTGACTCACGCTTCCTGCACACTCTAGCCAAAAACCAGGACCGTAACAAATATCCACACTATATATGGCTGTGGACTGAGGAATGAGTTCAGCTTCAATCGCACGGCACCTATGAATTCAACGAGCGCAAGTCTGGCTGCAGGCTAATGCCATTCTGGTTTCCCTCTCTCTCTTTCTCTCTCTCTTTCTCTCTCTCTCCTAGATTTTATGGAACAGGCAGGGAGAAAATCCTTAAAAACACATACAGCTGAAATTCCCCACAAGTCATGGGCTGGACTTGGATTTTTTGACAGACAAATCCTTTCAGCCTCTCTCTCCCTCATCAGCCCACCTCTCTCGCCCGCTCCTCTCACTCTAGTTCTCAAGTTCTCAGTTTACAGGTTAAACATGAGGTGACAAGCTTAAAGGTGGGATGAAGAGCAACACCAAAACGTGTTCTCAGCATGAGATGTGCAGCTGTGAGAGTGTTTATAAAAGTGTTGAGCAGCTACAGCGAATGTTTTATCAAAGTTACGTTTCTTAAATTATAACGTTTTATAAAAACAGCACAGCTAAACTTGACATAATGTTAAGTTAATCCAATGAACCGTTCAGGGAGAATTAATTGCCAACGTTTGCTATTAATGTTAACAAGAGTGTAGAAAAACAACACTGAATGTTTGAGGAATATTATAGCAACACTGCCTTTTAAGTACAATTTAAAGATCACATAAATGGATTCTGAGGGAAACAGGCAAGTGAACTGGGTGGAATTTGAAGCTTCAGGCTGTTGGCTGTTGGACATCAGACAGAGCTGAAGATATTGATGAGATCTTACAGCTTTAGCACTTTTGTCCTCAGGACACAAACTCATTTATCCTAGAAGCCACAATTTTAACGTTTAACAAACCTTTTAATTATAAATTTACCAACACAAACTACAATATGAACCAAGTTCCTCTTTTCCTAAAATGTCTTTTCTTCTCGCCTTTCTATCTTTGAAGTCAAGCTGAAATGGATCAGTGTGAAGCTTCTGGGTTCTAAGAACAACACAATGTGTTCTCTGTTGGATCCAGGCTGAGGGTCTGTTCAGATTACTCACCTACCCCACACACCCCTCCCGTCACCCCCAACAAACAGAGCAGCAGATCACAGCCAAAACAACATGCATGAGAACTATTACACCCGGAGGCTCTGAGTTTGACTCATGAGCGTCAGCAGAGCTCAGTCTGATCTACAGAACATCACCTCTCAGGGCCAGTTAAACCTGCCACAATTATTTTGAAAGCAACAAATAAATCACAATTATTGGCTAATGATATTTGAAGTTCCTAAAAAAACAGGTTCTTAATTGCCAGTCAGTCAAAACAGTCACAAAATGAGCTCGAAAACAAGTTTTTTCCTGCTGTTGTTTGTAAGGCTTGTCTGAAAAGCCCCTATTAGATGTTGTGAGTCTGACAAGTTTCCTGCGTCCTGGACTTTATTTTCTTTTCTGTTCCTGCTATTGTTGTCTGTAATAAACATTGATATGGGCACAGCAAACACTCCTAATGCCAGCTCTAGCATGGCACAAAAAGCTGAGGCAGAACAACAGAGGTTATTTGCGTCCACGGGATATTCCAGCCAGCGCTCTGAGGAAGAACATTCCCATGATTCCAAAGAGGTCTGTCCTGCTGGGACATGCAGGGACCAATCAGAAACCTGCAGAGAGGCAGATGTGTGACTGAGCGGCCCACCGCAGCCCACCGCAGTGTTTCACATGTGTTTCACATGTTCAGCAAACCTCCCTGAAACATACAGGTGGTGACAACACAACATCATGGCGCCACATCCTCATGAAGACCAAAGATAAAAACTGAAGCTCTCCCAGCATCTTTGATTTTAAAGCAGAGTAAATAATGGCAGAATAAATGCATTACTGTTGGCCATGCACTGTTAAAGCAACAACCTTACTGTACATGGAGCAGAGCTCTCAGCAGACAGTTTTATCCATGAACACCAACTTAATGAGGTCACATGATGTTAAGCTCTCAGAGTTCAGAAACCCAACACCACTCGAATCAACAGAACCTGCACACACAGAACACATTCATTAATAACATGCAGGCTCGCAAAGTCTACATCCATACAAAGCAGTGACCTTCATAAACAACTACAGTATTAGAGCGTTTCAGCACACAGAGGAGACCTGAAGGAAAAATGTAACTGGAACTAAAGAACCTGAATCTCACTTAACACCTTTGGGACTGAAACTGGACCGTGTGCCAGATATCATCCCCCAGCATCAATGGTTTCTGTCCAAACAGAAGTAAGTCACTGCATCCATGTTCCAACATCTAATAAAAATGCCTTTCTGACAGAAGCTGAGACCTCAGACTCCTGTTGCCTGTTGACAGAAACATTAAGTCTTCTGATGAGGTTTAACACTGAAAGGGAAACATTTAGGGCACTGCAGTATGAGTTCTGTAAAACTAATCATGTAATCACGTGTGTTCTTCAGGAAAAGCTACAGAAATAAATGTCACCTGACTATAAATTTAACATTAAACGCTTCAGTCTGTCATTCCCAGCCATATTTACTCACACACAGCTGCTGCTTGTCACGGGAGGTGAAGATCAAACATCTCAGTGAAAGATGATGGACGCACCCTGAGGGCCATGCAAGGGGTCCGTGTGAAGCCATTGTTTTCAGCCTGGAGGCCCACATCGCTGAAGACGAGCACAACTGAAGAATCAAAGACTGGGAGCAGCGCCAGAGATGAGGAGCTCCAGAGAGGAAACTTTGGAGTCTAAAGGATGAAGCTAAGAGCCAAGACCCTCTCTGTCTGAGTGCTGAAGTTAAGTGAAGAGGTTCAGTGGCGTAAAAACCATCTGAAAATATGTGTGTGTGTGGGGGGTTCATTTAAATGCTAGTCACCATGGATTTGCATTTATAATTAATACAAATTAAATGTTAGTAACAGAGACCTCAGTGACTGTCTATACATTATTTGTCATAAGTTTAATTTTTCAGCACAAAACTTTTGTTTTTGTTTTTTAATATTGTTGAATTATGAATATAAAAACATTCTCAGAGCACAAACGATGATAAAGTCATCTAAGAGAATTATTGTTTTTATGGCTCTCATATACCGTTAAACACACGTGTGTTTCTACTTTAATAATGAAATCAGACTCACATTTACAACTAACAAGAGGCCCACAAATCTATACTGACTAGGGCCAGTAAGCAACCACCCATAACACCCTAGCAACCACCTAGCAATGCCCTAGCAACCCCCTATAATCTCCAAATGAGTTTATTATAATGTGCTAAAATCACTCAAAACAACAGAGAAACTGCACAGCAACAACCTGGCAAAGTCAGCTTACATTTGTTATCCAAGATGTAAAAAACCCAGATCTCGTTCCTCCAGGCAGTCAAGCAAAATAAATCTCTTTAAAATACAGTGATTACTTTCTAGAAGCAGGAGGGTGGTTGTGGTTGAATGGGCCGAGACCCCACAGGACTCAACCGCTCATGTTCCAGCAAAACAAGCCCTTCTCTCTTTCATGCTACATATAAATCACCTGTAACGACAAACCAGCAGTTCGTGTGAAGTCAGCACAGCAGACAGATCACAGCCTGTCAGATCAAGCTGAAAGCATAAGCAGGGGGACAGCAGAAGACACTGGTGCTCTTGTGGGCTCACAAATGTTCCTTTAGAACTAATAAACTGTCCTGCAGCAAACACCATCCCAGCTAACAATTTTAAGGTGATAAGGAGGTTTTCTAACATGTAAAACATTTTATTTTGACAAGTCTTGTGATGCAGCTGCTACAGCAGGAACCACAGAGACCTGATGCACCGCGGACAGCTCCACACACCAAACCCTGGTGTGAGTCCCCCATGTTCTTCTTGGCTAGACGGAGATGCAGTCTGGATAAGAACCATCATTGTTCTGTCAACAAACTTCATAGTTCCTCCTCACTGAACCTTCAGATCCTCATAAGCTCAGCAGGGTTACTGCAGTGAGAATCAGCTACCAGATAAATCACAGCCAGAGGAGAAACACGCTCCTGAACAGCCCAATACAGGAGAGCGCTGGCTCCTCACACAACTCCAGCGTGTCTGAGAACATCAGGAGCCTAATCGCGCCTAATCCTGAAAGTGAGGAACATTGTGCTGAGGAAATGAGACACAGCCTCGTAAAAGACAATGCATGTTTTCACATCGCGCCAGCACTAACAATATGTTGCGGTCTTATATGGTTTCAGAAAAACTGAACAACAGTGGAAATAAAAGAGCACAAGGTGCTTTATAGTGGTCACAGTTATTTTCTTATGTTGCTGCCCTGCGACTGACCTGAATAATACTCATGATGCATGCTGTAGTTTTTCATTGTCCAAACATTGCAAAACACTTTCAGCTCAGTTCTAAACCCACAACCCAACACTCAGACCAGAAACCTCTATGCTAGGCTAATGTGCTTTATGATATCAATATAAAGCCACAGTGTGCGTTGAATGTGGTAAAATTCCTTAGAAAAGGTAGATATATCTCTATCTGACCGACTCATGACTGCGTCTCCCACAAAACATCAGTGATTAAATATCACACTGCCACCAGTCAACAGCTTAAACTTGTCAGATTTATACAATTAATTTGTATTTGAGATCTTTGCTGTTTTAATTTACACTCATTTCCAGTAATTGGCTCTCTGGACGCTGGCGTCTCAGTTCAGCTCCTCACGGCTCACGGCTGCTCTTGAGTCTAATGAATCATTTACTGCAGCTCTTAACCTCACTCGCCCTTATTTACAATCACCCAGAGAGCTTCACTTCACTTTCCAGCCTTTGGAATTCAAATGAAGTCCAGTGTAACGTGAACAGAACCTGCTGTGAACTGCAGAGACACGCATCATCTCCAACCTCTTCTAAAAACAAGATTAAGCTGTCGACTGAAATTTTACATTTTAGACTGGTACTAAAAGGTTTTTGTACTATACCAGCTAGTATAAATCATAAATATATATATATTATGTAACACAGCTAAATGTACTTCCTGCTTTTTGAATACATTTCATCCAGATTTACTGGTTGGTGAACAAAAAATGAACTAGCTGACTAGCTGTAATTTTTTAACTTTATCTAAAAAAATAAATGACTTTGGCAATGGAATTTATTAAACATCCCAAAACAGGAAAGAATTTTAGAGTCTTAACTGCTGTTTAATTAAAGCACCTTTAGAGAAAAAAGTCAACAGTCTAGTGTAACAGGTCCTGAGATGCCCTGCATTCTGCTACCTGAGACACAAACTACACCGTTTTTATGAAAACTAGTGTTTACTGATCCACAACAGCCTCAAACACATAAAATTGCCCATTTCAGGAAAAGGAGCGTTCATTTGAAAAGGTGAGTGCTGGAGAGAGATCGTGTCGACCAAGCCAAACATGTCATGAGACATGCAGGCCCAAATCCACTATCAAACCCAACATTTTCTCTGTGATAAGGTTTGTTTGTCCTGAAGACAGAAATATGATGGTGGATTTGACAAAAGCAGCCATTTTAGGACTGTTTTACAATTTACAACAATTTCAATGCTGTTCAGTCATTGTTTACAAAGAACGGTTCAAGGTTTTTACCTGGAACGCAAAAGGCAGAATGTTAAACTCTGAATGAGAGTGAGAACATGAGAAATAAAACATGCTTTCTTACCTTCACCTCACACTTCCTGTGGCAGGCTAATCGACAAACTGCAAAAAGACAAAGAATGAGATGTTTTAAACAAAACAGTACAAACAGAAAAGTATTACATGCTAGTCTTTTGTGCAAGAATACAATTAATCTTCATTGTTCATCTCCTCTAATGCTAACTGTAATGCAGCGATAAAACTGGTGTTTTCAGAGAAAGAATTTTTAAACCCAGAATGTTCAAGGCTGTTTATCTGTGCCCTGATGTCCCAGTATAAATGTGTTTAACATGCAGGGCTCTTTACGTTCTTTACGCCCGTCATGTAACGTTTGCCATTATAGACATGACATGACCAGCACCCTCCAGTCCAGACACAGATCCTGGATTTCTCAGTGGGTTTCCCTCCATCCCTCCCAACACTGTGACTGTAACCACAGTAGGACATGTTCTGAAGACATCTGCCTTTCATCTAACAGCTCTGTGTTAGAGGCTTTATCATATTATTTGATCCTACGCAATTCTACGTCTGTGTTGCCAGATCTTGCAAGATGAATAAACAACAAACTGGTCTAGTGCACTCATACCTTCTTTTGAAATCTGTTCATCACAATCAAACGACAGCCTGGAAGGTCAGAATGAAATTAAATAAACTCTCAGTCAGTTGCTTTCCAGAGGCCAAAATCAAAAGGGCTTTGAGATGATACAGAATCTGAAAGCAGAGCTTAAAAATGTGTTTATTCTGGAGTAAACAGTGTCTTATATAATAACAATTCTTGTCTTGGATAACATATCTTCCTGCATAAGTAAAATTTATAGCGTTTATTTTCTAACTCATTGGTTTTGAAGCAGCTCTTGGCAAGATAAGATTCCCATGTTTTGAGAGTAGAGGAAACTGGAGGCTGTGGTACTTTGGGTCGGTCTGCATCGGTCTGGCTTTTGGCTTTGAGAGGATATTTTTTATAGCATGTGATCGTCCTGTTTGTGTTTTAGATGCGAGACCTCAGATAACAACATTAGATTGTAAAAGTGTGTAACATTTCCAAGTTACAAAAACGTTACAAAGAGACGACTGACACGTGTGTGTGTGAGAGAACCAGGCGGATTAGAGAAGAGAGAGAGAGACTGTTTCATATCTGACCCAAGACCTTAAGAATGTTTTAAGGAGAGAGGGAGGTGGAACAGAGGACTGGCATTTCCCATACTGCTGTTTTGTAACGGCTGCAGTCCCTGAGGGAAGGGCCGGGCCGGGCCGGGTTCAGCTAATGCAGGACCACAGATTTCCTCACAAACAACTGGACTGTGAGAAACAGACACAAATACACAGCCATTACCTTGATTCTTAACCTGAATCTAACCTTAACCTTAAAGGTTAAAACCTGCTTGTTCACTCTGGTCTTCACAAAGATAGATGTAAAAG